>OX465281.1:151324559-151528272 GCA_949987705.1 Thereva unica | reverse complement strand
GTGAAGGGCCACATTCACAAATGTATCAAATGTCATCGATACAAAAAGCAGATGTCACAGCAATTAATGGGTATGCTGCCGAAAGCTAGAGTTACTCCCAGTCGACCATTTACGCATACTGGCGTGGACTATGCCGGTCCCTTTGATCTACTGGCCACCACGGGCAGAGGTAGTCGAACCAACAAGGGATATATCGCAATTTTCGTATGCCTCACTACCAAGGCCATGCACATTGAAGTAGTAACGGACCTCACATCTAAGGCATTCATTGCAGCATTTAAAAGGCTAGTCAACCGCAGAGGGCCTGTTTTTTTTTTTTTTTTTTTTTATGTGATAGACTAGAGACTTAGGGAAAGCCCCTTTGTACTGTTCGACAATCTATTTTTTTTTTTTTCGTATAGAATGTCAAACAGCAGCTCTAGCCGGAAGATAGAGAGTAGAGTAGAAAGAGAGAGAAGGACGGAACTGCCACAACCTAGCCGTGATATATTATTCCACCCACTTCCAATCATTTGACGACTCTGGCATCGGGGCATTTGAGGAACAACTCGCTGGAGTGTTATGCCTCCTGAAACGAGTTGAATCTCATCAGCCAACCGATAACATGCGCTTGGTGGAGCGGGGAAGGACTAGCGAAGGCTATGACAAGAGCAATCAGGAATGTAAAGAGGGGAGAAGAAAGAAGGAAAGTTATGTGGGCGGGAGAGTGGAAAAGGCGAAGGACCGTGGGGCTCGGCCGGGATTCGAACCCGGGACCTCTGGGATAGTAGTCAGGCGCCTTACCCCTAGACTACCGAGGCCCCCCCCTGTTGCACACGTATATAGTGACAATGCTACAAACTTCGTTGGCGCTAGTCGAATAATTAGCGATCTTCACCGACAACATTCCTATAGAGCAGAAGTCAGTGAAGCCTTAAGAGAAGATGGAACACAGTGGCACTTCATCCCACCATCATCCCCATACTTCGGAGGATTGTGGGAGGCAGGAGTGAAATCAACCAAGTATCATATGCGCAGAGCGATTGGAGAAACAAGATTAACTTATGAGGAGATGGCCACATTAATGACACAAATAGAAGCATGTCTGAATTCCCGCCCCTTATGTCCGTTATCGGAAGATCCAGACAATCTAGAAGTATTAACTCCTGGACATTTTTTGACAGGCGCACCTATTTTGTCGCTACCAGATCGAAACCATTTAGAAATCAATCCCAATCTACTAAAGCGATGGGATCGACTGGACAGAATGTATCAGGAATTCTGGATAAAATGGTCCATGGAATATATTGGGAGGCTACAATGCCGACCTAAGTGGAACCAGAAACAGGACAATTTGAAAATAGGTAACCTTGTCTTAATCAAGGACGATAACCTACCACCTGCTAGATGGGCTCTTGGAAGAGTAGTTGCAACACACCCAGATGCTGATGGACTGGTCAGAGTTGTAACATTACAAACCAAAACGGGAATGTTAAAGAGACCGGTAGTAAAATTATCTCTACTACCAGTAGTTAGTAGCAACAACGACGAAGAGCCAGGCACATTAACCAACATCATGGGTGAAGAGATGAAAGACTGTGGAGAGGAACTATCGTCAACAGAACCGAAAGCAAATGCCCGAAACCCTAAGAACCACAAGATTCCCCAGCTTGTTCAAGAAGCTAACAGCGCCGACGTAGCAGGACTAGAAAATGCACTTAAACAGCAGCAACGAGTATTAGATAACTTTCCAACTATCAACATCCATGACCTACACCACTACGGCAGCACATTATCATTATCATTATCGGAATCATCATTTTTGCACGTTGCAAACAACACGGCGGCGTCAAGTTCTCAAAAGCCTCCACAAGGCCAACACTAGCACCCAGGCTACGTCCCCGAAGGTCGTGGCCTAGTTTCGAGCTACCGCAAATTAATTTGGAGGCGGGAGAATGTTCAGCTCACATATAATAGAATCTTTAATTAACTTAAGGCACACAGCGGAAGTCACACATGAAGAATTGTTTTAGCTGCATTAAATCAATGCACTTCACCTGTAAGTGCATTAGAAATAATAGTCTAATCAGCAGTTTATTCACCTGAACATAATCACGTGAATAAACTTAAATGCGTCATGTGTGGCGACCGGCAATAAATTTTTGTAATGATATTATTTGTCCACTCATCACTTTGAATAAGTGTCAATATGTATGTTGTTTTTATTGAATAAAATCGAAGATAATGTTTATATATGCACTTTTGGGTGCTATAAATTTGGCTAGTTCATAAGAAGTTTTTTGAGTTTTAATAAACGAGTCAACGTTTAAAGACATAAATTCAGTTGTTTGTTTCCTCAACGTTTAACACTGGGAAGTTAATCGTGTTGAACGAAGGGGTCAAACCGACATCCCAACTAGTTTTTTTGTTGGTTTTAATGTTTATGTTTTAATGTTCCTTGTTGGGTGATCGGTATCCTTTTGAAAGGGTAACCTACAAATTTTTGTTATTGGACGTTTCAGGATAGTGTTTTTAATTTTTATAGAGACAACTCGGACTGATCCGCCTGTCCCTGGGTAGACATCTAATGCCCATTGACATGTTGGAAGATTGTCTTCTTTTACAAGAACTAATTCCCCAGGTTTCATGTTACGTTCAAGCTTTAGCCTTTTTGGTCGTTGCTGTAAACGACTCAAGTATTCTGCTTTCCAATTCTTTCAAAAATGTTGGACTAGTCGGCTGAGTTAGTTGTCATCTGTTCAGATGGTTGAGTGTAAGATTCAACAATGACGGTTCTAGAATGCCAAGAAGTGATCCTCCTGTTAAAAAGTGTGCAGGCGTTAAGGGCGTAAGATTTTCGGAGTCTGTGCTCATTTCGGTAAGCGGTCTCGAGTTCAAGCATGCTTCTATTTGGGTTAACGTTGTGGTAAATTCCTCATAGGTAAGTGACGAATTTCCTATAACTCCTCTAATGTGGTATTTCGTTGATTTAACTCCTGCTTCCCATAGCCCCTCAAAGTGAGGTGAAGATGGTGGAATGAAATCAAAGCTGACTCCGTCATTTTCTAAAATGGCGCCTACTTCATTGTTTACTTGGTTTGCCAATTGTTGGTTTTGTTTCTTACGTAGTCGGTTCGTTCCAACGAAATTTGTAACATTGTCGTAATACAATTTGTTACACAATCCTCTCCTGGCTGTAAATCTTCGGAATGCGGCAATAAATCCTTCAGCGCTTAGGTCTGTCACCACTTCCAGATATAATGCCTTAATTGCACCCTTTGTGGGTTTTTAGCTCGAATGGTCCACAGTAGTCCACTCCTGTGTGGGTAAATGGCCGTGGCATCTGCGTTCTTACTGCCGGTAGATGACCCATTAGTTGAATTTGCGTGATGGCCCGTTGTCTATAGCAGATGAGACACTTATGTATTTGTTGTCGGATGGTGTTCCGTGCGTTTAATATCCAGTATCTTTGTGCAAGGGTTTGCATTGTCAGCTGTGTTCCTCCATGCATGGTGTCTCTATGTGCTTTGTTGCTTATTAGGATTGTGAGGTGGCATTTATCTGGCAGTATTATAGGAAATTTCTCTTGATACGATAACTCGGAATGGTACTGTCTTCCTCCAACTCGTAAAATCCCCTTTTCATCGAGGAACGGGTTTAGTTTCTTTAGACGACTTTGATTGGGTAGAAGCCTTTGTTTACGGATAGCATTGATGTCATCATTGAACTCTCTGTGTTGGAAATCAAATCAAAACCTACCAACATGCCCACAATTAACAACTTACAATCAAAATTTTTAACAGTTCTCTTTCTAGTTTTCTTTATGAGAAAATCTAACGCTACTAATCCCCACACCTACAATTGACGAGAGATCGAGAATCAACCCGACGGCTGTTAACAGACAGCCAGCGCAGTTGTTATCAGCCAACACAACACAGCACATCACCACAGTTACGATAACAAAAATTTTTTGCATATACAGTAGATCAGTGAAGTTTAGTCTAGAAATCATTGCGTGTACCCTGAGTTACAATTAAATTATATATTTTTTGAATTTGAAAAATACCGTGTTTTTTATTTTTTGCAATTTTCATATGTAACATAAATTTTGTGTATCGTGATCCAATAAATCAACATGGTCCTTCGAGCCGGATTTCTTCGGAATAACAATTAGCGGCTATAAGACAAAGAAGAAACACGCGGTACTTCTTATTACAAAGGATAACCAACATATGGAGCTGAGCACGGGACGGAATACGGTTGTGTATATATATATATGTATATATAATACCAATAAATATACAGGTACAGTTCTCTTATATTAAATAACTATAAACTTGCGGTTCATTTAACTGAAGTAAAAGTGGTGCTAAAACTCATAATATATTTTTTTTACATTAAATAAATAAAAAAATTGGTTCGTTTCTATTGAAAAATTATAAAGTGTTTTTAAGAACTGGATAGGCATATAAAGTTTTTGGTGCATTGAAGACACATGGCATATATCATTTATATATTCATTTTTTTTGATACCTAATAGAATAAAAGTGCATTGCAAAAATTATCAGTTAGATAAATAACGTTTTGGTTTTCTTTTTATATTGAAGAATTAAACATATGCGCTTCAATAAAATCCATCCTGTTATTTATTACATGATTATCAAAGAATTTCTAGACAGAAACAGTTTCTCATTATATTGAGGAGATATTTTATTTACGGTTTCTTTTTGTGTAACAAAATGTTTTGAAATGCGGTTAGATAACATTTTCTTCAAATTAAATGAAAATTAAGAGAATTAATCCATTGCATATACACAACATATATATATATACTAGCTGGGACCCGGTGCGCCTACGCTGCACCCATAAGTCAATAGTAAACAATAAAAACCATCCATTGACTTAATATTTTTCGAGATATGAATTTTACACAGATGAAATGCCTCAAAGAACATGGGTCTTGCGTCGGCCGCTATGAATCGGTATATTGAGTCTACTACATTGCTTATTGTATTCTACTTATCATACCCTTTCATTTGATACCCATGTTGAGGGGATTGTGAAGAAAGTGGTAATCCGGCCTCTTTAGACGGCCGCCATGGATCTAAAGATATATTTTGTATACTATATTGCTTATTGTATTCTACTTATCATACCCTTTCATTTGATACCCATGTCGAGGTGGTTGTGAAGAAAATGGTAATTCGGCCTCTTGAGACGGCCGCCATGGATCTAAAGATATATTTTGTATACTACATTGCTTATTGTATTCTACTTATCATACCCTTTCATTTGATACCCATGTCGAGGTGGTTGTGAAGAAAGTGGTACCCCGCCCTCTTGAGACGGCCGCCATGGATCTAAAGATATATTTTGTATACTACATTGCTTATTATATTCTACTTAACATACCCTTTCATTTGATACCCATGTTGAGGTGGTTGTGAAGAAAGAGGTAATCCGGCCTCTTGAGACGGTCGCCATGGATCTAAAGATATATTTTGTATACTACATTGCTTATTGTATTCTACTTATCATACCCTTTCATTTGATACCCATGTCGAGGTGGTTGTGAAGAAAGTGGAACCCCGCCCTCTTGAGACGGCCGCCATGGATCTAAAGATATATTTTGTATACTACATTGCTTATTGTATTCTACTTATCATACCCTTTCATTTGATACCCATGTTGAGGTGGTTGTGAAGAAAGTGGTACCCCGCCCTCTTGAGACGGCCGCCATGGATCTAAAGATATATTTTGTATACTACATTGCTTATTGTATTCTACTTATCATACCCTTTCATTTGATACCCATGTCGAGGTGGTTGTGAAGAAAGTGGTACCCCGCCCTCTTGAGACGGCCGCCATGGATCTAAAGATATATTTTGTATACTACATTGCTTATTGTATTCTACTTATCATACCCTTTCATTTGATACCCATGTTGAGGTGGTTGTGAAGAAAGTGGTACCCCGCCCTCTTGAGACGGCCGCCATGGATCTAAAGATATATTTTGTATACTACATTGCTTATTGTATTCTACTTATCATACCCTTTCATTTGATACCCATGTCGAGGTGGTTGTGAAGAAAGTGGTACCCCGCCCTCTTGATACGGCCGCCATGGATCTAAAGATATATTTTGTATACTACATTGCTTATTGTATTGTACTTAACATACCCTTTCATTTGATACCCATGTTGAGGTGGTTGTGAAGAAAGTGGTAATCCGGCCTCTTGAGACGGCCGCCATGGATCTAAAGATATATTTTGTATACTATATTGCTTATTGTATTCTACTTATCATACCCTTTCATTTGATACCCATGTCGAGGTGGTTGTGAAGAAAGTGGTACACCGCCCTCTTGAGACGGCCGCCATGGATCATTTTAGTTTCAATATCGTCATGGCCTACCTATTGTTTGACAGCTGCGTAAATTTGAAATTTTCATTAAATGTAATGATTTAATTTAATGACAATTTTTCATTTGTCGAACAATAGGTAGGCCATGAAGCTATTGAAACTACAATGAAGTGAAAATTCCTAAAATTACCATTTTTTTGGATTTTTCAGCTGTTTTTTTGGTTAAAGGTATAAAAAATAGCGTACGACCTATTCTCAGACCTACCAAATATACACAAAAAATTTCATGCAAATTGGTCAACCCGTTTCGGAGGAGTACGGTAACAAACACTGTGACACGAGATTTTTATAGATATAGATATATATATATATATATATATATATATATATATATATATATATATATATAGAGAGAGAGAGAGAGAGAGAGATCGTGAAAAGGTATATTTTAGTGAGGATATTTATGATCAATTTGATGAATCTTACTCCGCGTTCCTTGGTGAGTTATATGATACGATGGAAAAGTACATGCCATATATATATATATATATATATATATATATATATATATATATATATATATATATATATATATATATATATAATATATATATATATATATATATATATATATATATATATATATAGAACAATACAGTTAGACAGGTACAGTTTTTTATTTGTATATAAAAGAAAATATATAACTGAGACTTTTTAATAAATGAAAAGTGTTGTATTAAAATTGGAATTTAAATTGGATAACAATTAAGAAATTAAAATCCAACCCATCCACGCATTTCTTTATATATATATTAATACGACATATACAATTCCAAGCGGTAATATAACTTCGTTTTAAATTTAAAAACCATTAAAAAGGCGTTTCGTTAAAACGGGATAGGAAGTAAAGAAATTTAAAGTCGAAACAAAACATGACCACTCCAATTCCGCTTACCTCTAGTGGTAAAGCAATAAACTTAGAAGAGATTTTCGATGAACAACAATCCATATTTGAACAACTAAAAGTCCTTGAGAAAAACTATAAAAAATGCTCTCAGACATATAGAACTAAAGGGTACATTCTAGGTCGTATAAAAACGTTAGAAGAACTATGGGGAAAATTTAGTGGTAGTCATTCCAGAATTTTATCGTATGCTACGCATAGAGATCGTGAAAAGGTATATTTTAGTGAGGATATTTATGATCAATTTGATGAATCTTACTCCGCGTTCCTTGGTGAGTTATATGATACGATGGAAAAGTACATGCCATCAGCCGCAACGGCGCAACAAAAATTTCCGTTACCTACAAAGGTAGATGAAGTTGTGCCCCAAACTGCAACCATGGTGAAATTGCCCCGAGTAGAAATACCGAAATTTAGTGGGTCTTATTCTGACTGGCCCTCATTTCATGACCTTTATACGTCACTAATACATAATAGCTCCCAACTCTCAAATGTGCAAAAGTTATATTTTTTAAAGACCTCTATAAATGGTGAAGCGGAAAGATTAATACGGCATCTTGAAGTTGTTGACGCTAATTACGAATCCGCGTGGGAACTTCTTAAAAAACGATACAACAATAAACGAATTATCGTCAATAAAATTTTGCAAAACCTTACATCTCAAGTAACCATAAAAACTGAATCAGCCGAAGCCATTAAAAAATTATTAGATCACACGAATGAATGTTTGCATTCGTTAAGAAATCTTCATCTAAATGTAGATTCCTGGGACGCTATTATTATTTTTTTAATTGTTCAGAAATTGCCAGTAGAGACGCAAGGATTTTGGGAAGAGTCATTGAGTCAACAGGAAACCCTACCCAAATTAAGTGAATTAACAAAATTTCTTGAATCCCGCTTTAGAACATTGGAAATGTTGAAACCAATGAAGAGCCAGAATATCGTAAACGAAAATAAAGAACGGTTCAGGAAAGAGACACGAACATTTCATTTGAGGAATTCACACCCATCATGCATTCTGTGTAAACAAGATCATTCCATTCGACAATGTCCACAATTTCAGGGGATGAAGGTCATTGATCGTAAGAGACTTGTACAAGGAAAGTCATTATGTTACAACTGTTTAGCAATGAGCCACACTTCACGAAATTGCAACAGCCCCAACTCATGCTATTATTGCTCTCAAAGCCACCACACATTGCTACACGACTTAACGTCACCCAGCACATCCAAACACGAAAACGTCCACACTAAAGCCAACTTTGCACTCAGAACTCAATTCTCTGGCACACCAACTCAACAAACCGAAACCCAATCTTTTGCACCACAACACGATCCAACATTACCCACCCAACACAAGCATTACAATGATCAATCTCAAGCCAACTTTGCATTTACAACTCAATCATCCCAATCTTCTATCCCATTATCTCAGCAATCAGGTTTAACATCACTATTTTTAAAGGGTACGGAAAATAGCACCCGATCCCTATTAGCCACTGCCTTGTTAAAAATCAACACGAAATCAGGAAGTCATGTTTTACGTGCTCTAGTTGACCCCGGATCCGAAGGAACACTCATTACAGAAAATGTTGTGCAAATGTTGCAGTTATCAAAAGAAAGAAAATCCGTTACCATTACTGGACTCAAAACATTCAGCCCCGATTTCGCAAAACATCAAGTGTATATAACAATTCAGTCTCTACATGACAGAAACTTCGCTTGCTCTGTAACAGCCTTTGTACTAAAATCATTGACAAATCTTTTGCCTTCAAGGAACATCACAAACACCGAGAGGTGGCGACATTTAAATAATTTGCCACTTGCCGACCCTCTATACCACACTCCTGGCACAATAGATATGCTATGTGGCGTTGATGTTTATCAACAAATCGTTGCCGATGGTCTGATAAAGAGTCCCGGAGGCCCAATAGCTCAAAACACCCATTTAGGTTGGATTTTGCTTGGCAAAGTGCAGGATATTCCCAACGATAATGTCAAAAGTTTTTCTCTATGCGTTTCCTCCAACCAAATATTTAATTCTTATACTGGCGAAGATGAACATCTACTAAAAAGATTTTGGGAATTAGAAGAGGTACCAACTACAAAGGGAATCACCGAAGCTGAGAAACAGTGCGAGGAACATTTCATCAAAACACACCGACGTTTGGACGATGCACAGTGGGGCCCGCTCATAGAAGGTTCTGCTCAAAACTCAATTTTCAAAATGTGGAAATTTTTCAAAAAAATTGTATCATCGTAGTTGTAATAATGTATCAGATCACGTGTAAAAATATTAAGTCGCTGACTGCTATGAGTCATCGAGCGCATGAGCATAAAGGTCATATTTTAGGCAAAATAATACTTCTGCGAAAAAGGAATGCCAGTTTATGCGCGATATAAAAACATTAATTTCTAACGTTTAACGATAAAATCTATGGAAGTGTATTATGTCGGTGATCAAGCAAGGTTTGTTAATTCTTATTTAATTTTGTATTATATGATAAGTTCATTGGTTTATGATACAGGGCTTAAAATTTGTGGTAGTGTATATTTTTTCGTAGAAGGTGCTTTAAATGACATTTTCTCTAAAATGCGCAAAGTTCTATTTTTGATTCTTTTTTTATTATAAAAGGAAGGCTTTGTATATTAGTTAATCGAAAAAATTAGCAATCGTTTCGAATCAAGAAAATATGCAAGCAATTGTTCAGAATTACTTCGGACTATTACTGCTGAAAAATGAGAGATTGATATTCCATTGAATGTAGATAAAGACGATATATTGAAAACCCTCGGTTTATTTTGGCATCCAGCAAAGGACATTTTCAACTTTAAGGTTTCGCTCAACGAAACTCAATGCACTCCCACGAAACGAGCCCTATTATCCCAAATAGCAAGGTTATTTGATCCCATCGGTTGGATATCGCCTACCATTATACTCGCAAAGATTTTCATACAAAAACTATGGATCAAAGGTCTCCAATGGGATGATCCAGTGCCAGAACACATCGCGAAGAAATGGACAGTATTGCGAAATGAACTTCATTTGTTACAGGAGATTCAGATTCCAAGATGGATGCATATAACTCAGGAATCCACCATGCAAATTCATGGTTTTGCAGATGCATCCACTGTTGCTTATTGTGCAGTAGTATACTCACGAGTGGTTACCGCAACTGGGGCCGTAAAAATTACATTGCTCACCGCCAAGTCCAAGGTTGCTCCAGTAAAACCAGTAACGCTCCCCAGATTGGAACTATGCGCTGCTGTACTTCTAGCAAAACTCGTCCACACCACTATCTCGTCACTTCAGATCAACAACCCACCCATTTTTGCTTGGACGGATTCTATGATCGCCTAATCAGTGGAAAACATTCGTTTGCAATCGAGTCGCAGAGATCCACGAACACATAGACCCAAACTGTTGGAGACATGTCAGCTCCGCGGACAACCCGGCAGATTGTGGATCAAGAGGTCTCTTGCCTTCAATGTTAAGGTCCAAACAACTCTGGTGGCAGGGGCCCCAGTGGCTCCCATATGAGAACCGTTTATGGCCACCAAACCCACCAGAAGCAAAGGTTGTGAAAGTTTACGCCGCCACATTGTCGTCATCGTTTGCACAAGACATGTCAACCAAATATTCATCATGGCTAAAGATATTACGAGTGACGGCCTTTTGTTTCAGGTTTGCACATAATTGTAGTAAACAACGAAATGAACGACATATTCAATTTCTTACCACGAAGGAGCTGCAGCATGCATGTTTTTGATTAAGACATATCAAGCTGACGATTTCGGTGACGAGATTCACAACCTACAACAAAACAAATCGTTACACAGTAAAAGCAAAATTTTATGCCTAAATCCTTTCCTAGATCACATTGGTGTATTGAGAGTAGGAGGTCGTCTAGCAAATTCAGTCAGCCTAAGATATAGTGAAAAACATCCCATCATTCTCTCAAACAAAAATCGTGCAACATATCTTCTTTGCAAGCAGTATCACTTCAGCACACTACATGGAGGTCCTTCACTGCTGGCTGCAGTATTAAGAAGAAAATTTTGGATCATTCATGCCAGAAATCTATTACGGCGCGTAACTCATGAATGTATGACCTGCTTTAGGCAGAAGGGTCAACCTCTAACACAACTCATGGGCAATTTACCTGAGCCGCGAATAGAAATATCAAGGCCTTTTACACACACCGGCGTGGATTATGCAGGACCACTCTCGATTCGAATGTCGCGACACACACGGAATCGAAATTATAAGGGTTATGTGGCCATTTTCATCTGCCTTTGCACTAAAGCAGTGCATCTGGAAGCGGTAAGTGATTTGACCGCAGAAACATTTTTAAGCAGCGTTAAGGCGATTCATCGCAAGAAGGGGTTTATGCTCTCATATATATTCAGATTGTGGAAGAAATTTCATCGGAGCTGATTCAAGGCTACGCCAAATGTTCGAACAAACGCTGAGGGACAACGCCAATGTAGCAGCATCACATCTCGCCCACCAAAACATCACCTGGCATTTTATACCTCCAGCCTCACCCCACTTTGGAGGTTTGTGGGAAGCAGGCGTTAAATCGATGAAGCATCACTTGAAACGTGCGGTTGGTGATACGGTGCTTACCTTTGAAGAATTAGCTACGCTTTTAGCTCACATCGAAGCCTGTCTAAATTCGAGACCATTAGCCCCTATGTCCAATGATTGCAGCGATGGGATGGTGTTAACCCCAGGACATTTTCTGACAGGCGACTCACTGTTGGCACCACCTGAAAATAACATACTGCAAGAAAAAATTAACTTTGGAGCAAGATGGGAGTTAGTCAAAAGAATGCATCAACAGTTTTGGAAAGCTTGGTCCACCGAGTTCTTAACTCGACTTCAGTCCCGACCAAAATGGATACATCCACAGAAGAACATCGAAGAAGGTGCACTAGTTTTAATTAAGGATGATGGGCTACCACCATTAAAATGGTCGCTAGGCAGAGTGACGAAAACTTTCCTTGGCAACGACGGTTTAATTCGAGTGGCCTCAGTTCGGGGAATGCAAAAGGCCTATTTCGAAACTATGCCTACTTCCTATCCCAGATGAGTCTTACACCCAATAACATAACCAATATATAAACAAAAAAAGAAAGACTTTATAATAACAGTGACAATAATAACAATGACACAAAAAAAAATGTTTAGTGCTCGTTTCCCCGATCGATGTACAACTCAATGCTCAGCTCCACCAGAGCGATCATCAACAGCACCAGATTTTGTTGAAACATTAGATGTTTCAAGGCGACCCAGTATGTTGGAAATCAAATCAAAACCTACCAACATGCCCACAATTAACAACTTACAATCAAAATTTTTAACAGTTCTCTTTCTAGTTTTCTTTATGAGAAAATCTAACGCTACTAATCCCCACACCTACAGTTGACGAGAGATCGAGAATCAACCCGACGGCTGTTAACAGACAGCCAGCGCAGTTGTTATCAGCTAACACAACACAGCACATCACCACAGTTACGATAACAAAAAATTTTTGCATATACAGTAGATTAGTGAAGTTTAGTCTAGAAATCATTGCGTGTACCCTGAGTTACAATTAAATTATATATTTTTTGAATTTGAAAAATACGGTGTTTTTTATTTTTTGCAATTTTCATATGTAACTACATAAATTTTGTGTATCGTGATCCAATAAATCAACACTCTGTGTTGGATTTGATGTAGCCAATGTTGTAAGGCGTTGTTAATCTCGTCGCTCTTGAGGTAGGCGCCCTTGCGCTCTGAGATGGGTCGTCGAACGTTAAAACCAAATTTTTGCAGTATGCGGTTATCCGTAGGAGCTTCGTGAGGGAGGAGCCCTATTATTTAAACTCGAGATCATCCTTGTCAACTTGTAAGCTGGTTGTTCGTTGTTCTAGCTCGGTGTTCCAGGTACGTTTTGATTTTGACCAGTGATCTTCCGTAAACTGCAGCCAGGTAGGTCCGCTCCACCAGAGTTCATGCTTGTTCAAATCTAATGGATTCATTCCTCGGGATGCAGTCTGCGGGGTTTTGCTTCGAAGGCACATCTCGTGGATGTGCGAGACACGGTTCGCGATGAATGTTTTCCACTTGTAAGGCTTACTGTTGAGCCACGCTATCACAATCTCTGAGTCCGTCCACGCGTGCGTTGTATGGGAAACCTCCAGTTTCAGTGCCGTTGTTACGTAGAGCATTAACTTCGCGAGCAGTGATGCTGCACATAGTTCCAGCCGTGGCAATGTTACTGTTTTTAGAGGCGCCACCTTTGTCTTGGCAGTGGTTAAGATCGTATATCGATTGCCTTGTTCGTCGACTACGCAGAGATAAACAATAGCTGGGGGGCAATTCTGGTTCGGTGCAGTGAAAACGTGAAAACACTTTACACGTTTACACATTTGTTTGCGATTCTTATACCGTGCAAACCGCTGTCAAAAACTTTGCACGCTCAAAAATATTTTACACCGTCAAATTTAGAGTGAAGTCGTGAAAAGTTTACACTTTAAATATGTGCCTACTAGATTTGATAAACTGTCACTTGCTAGTATAAAAATTCAATTCAGCCTTTAAGCCTGAACTCCATTGAAAAGCAGTGCAGTGCAGCACTGTGCAGTATGTTGCAGTGGTTTATCGGAAAACGCGTTGTAAAACACATTGAATAAGCAGTGTTTTGACATTCACTGTTCATATATAGTCTTTAATAACTTTTTTAGTCCCTCTGACTTTTGTTGTATACTTATTTCTCATTAATTCTATCAATTTTTCATTATCCATTTTGACAACAATGGCAATGACAACTTCATATCAAGTTTTTTAGAAATTGGCAGGCAGTGCGAAGCAGTTTTTTAGAAATTAGCCTAAGACAAGGCAGCGCAGTGCAGTGCAAAGCAGTGAAATTAATGTGAGTTGCTACATTCAATTACAAGAAGTCTAAATTTCACTGCGCGGTGCTGCACTGCACTGCTTTTCAATGTAGTTCAGGCTTTATTCAGCATTAAGTTTACACGAATGCAACGAGAATCGCTTTTTCAGGTTCAGTGCAGTGATAAAGTGAAAAAAGGTGTGAAAAATGTCAAGTGTAAACTTTTTTTCACGTTTTCACTGCACCGAACCAGAATTGACTCCCAGCATACGCCTTCATGGATGCATCCGAAAATCCACGAAGTGCTGTTTTCTGGTTTGTGTTTTTGTAATGTGTCCACCTGCTAACTTTAATATTTTCAATGTCTGACAAAACCTTTTTATATTTTAGCCACTCAAACTTAAGATTTTCCGTGACTTACTCGTCCCAGCCAAGACCCTTGAGCCACAACATCTGGATTAAAACTTTGCCCTCAATAATTATGGGTGATAAGAGGCTAAGCGGATCAAAAAGTTTGTTCTTTTTGTCCATCTTGATGGGTCTGGACTTGTAGTGTAGGCATACGTCAATATATCTGATGCGGGCTTCCAGAAGATACCTAATTCCCGGATGCTGTCGTCGAGGGATATTTCACAGGACAGGTTAGTTTCACGATATTCTGGAGGTAACGCCTTTAACATTTCTTTTCAGTTTGACGACCACTTTCGAAGCGAAAATCCTCTAGCGTCCATAGGTTGTAGCAATAGCTGCACTAATAAAGCTTCGTCGATAGTGTGAGATCCCGACAGTAAATCATCAACACAAAAATCATTTACTGCAATATCGTAAGCCTTAGGATAGTTCTCTTTTTCGTCCTGAGCCAGTTGATTAAGGGTTCGTGTTGCTAAGTACGGTGCACTTTTCGTCCCAAAAGTTACCGTCAATAATTTGTATTCTTCTATGGGATGATTCGCTTAATCTCGCCATACAATCCTTTGGTAATCTGCATCAGTATTTCGCACTGGTATTTGTCGGTACATTTTTTCTAAGTCCGCAGTAAATGCCACATAATGTTTTCTCCAACGAATTAATAGTGTAGTTAATTCATCTTGCACCACGGGTCCCTTGAGCATCATGTCATTTAATGAAACTCCGCTGTCAGTAGATCTTGAAGCATCGAACACGACTCGCAGCTTAGTTATTGTACTCGTTTCCTTAATCCCTCCATGATGGGGCAGATAACTGCACGTATAGTTGGCTGTTCCGTTTAAGACTTGACGATGTTCTTCTTCGGATGCGCTGACCTTGGTCATGTGGTCCAGTTCCAAATATTCACGAACACATTTGGAATACTCTTGTTTCAGCTTTGGGTCTTTGATGAATCTTCTTTCCATTTGCAATAATCGTGATATTGCAATACTCCTCGATTTTCCTAGTTGTAGTTGGAACTCGTATCCCCCATCTGATGACCGCATTGTAGTTCTTGCGAATAGTGCTTCGCACTCATCTTCTTCTTCAGTATGTAGGGGCCTTTCTTTAATCTCTTCGAGTTCCCAAAATCATTTGAGCCATTCATCGACGTCCGTGCGCCAGTGTTGGGCAAAACTAAATTTCTGGACGATTAAAAATTGACAATTAATTAATTGTTAATCACGTCTACTGCAATTAACAATTAATTAATTGTAATTGTGAAAACTCGCAATTAACAATTAATTAATTGTAATTGTGAAAATTCGCAATTAACAATTAATTAATTGTTAGTCGTGAGTTTTCACAATTAAAGACGATTAATCAATCGTCAATCATTTTTATGGATTTGATTAAAAACTAAAAACTAAAATTTATTATTATATGGAAAGAGTAGTAGTATGTTATTTTTTATTAGTTCATTTTAAAAAGCGTGTTTTTAGTTTTTAAAGTAAAAACTTTTTTAGCCACGTTGCGCACCTTTGCGTCACGGTCAATTTTTTGCGTGCCGTGGGGGAACAATTTGGCTTTGGGGGTTTTAGTTTGTATTGTATGAATTATCTATAATAACATTCTAGTTGTGCCATTTTCAACATTTTTCGAAATCGAAATCAATGGAGCAATTTTTTAGAAGAGATTTTTTTTATTTTATGTTTTTTTGTTTGACCGGAAGAGAATTTTTTACAGAAGAGAATTTCGTTTTGTGTTTGATTTTTTTTGCTATTTTTCGCTTTGTGTTTAAAGAGGGACTAGTGTATTATATATTATTATGTAACATATAGCAATATGTACTACGTGCTATATACTAAGTGTTATGCACTATGTATTAGGTACTATGTACACGGACTATGTACTATGCGATATGTACTATGTACTATTTATTATGGACTATATACTGTCAACTATGTTTTATATGCTATGTACTATGTATGCACAAGGTATTATATTTAGGGCTTCGATAGCCTCTTTATAAAAACTCAGTGAGTGAATGAGACGTTAGAGAAAAAGACTGCAGTGTTAATTCAATATTCAACAATTTATTTTAATCTTCTTCAATTAAACTTGTAACGGTCAGTTTTGCCTAACGATCTACTTGACTAAAAATTACTGTGGGGAAGAAAATCGAGTAGTTGGTTGGGAAAAAAGGTAGGCGGGGAGAAATGAAAAAAACAGAAAATGGGAGTTCGAATTTTGACGTAGGAATTTTTGGTCCGGAAAAAGTTTTCGGAAAATTGAAATTTAACTAAGAAATAAAAAAATCAGTTTGAAAACATACGACTGGCTGGGAGACGAAAAATAAATTTGGAAGAGAGAGGACAGTTCGAGTAAGAGTTCCTGTTTCTGGAGAAAAAGAAAAGTTTTGTTGTGAGATAGATTGGGGATCGCCGGAAGTTTTTCTGCAGTCCATTTAATAAATACTCACGGGGATTTGATGCAGATGTAATACGTGGTGCTGTTATTACATAAAAAAGTAGGAACAGATTTTGTTTGAAGAAGCAAAATACAAGAAGGGAAGAAGACCAGGCATATATAACGCTTTTTTTGTTGGGAAGGAGCCACTATTCGCAGGAATACGAACGGCAACCTCAGTGGCGATAAAAAAGGTCAGGTATTTTACAACCCAAAATTCTCATACCCTTTTAGGCAGTTCGTGGTGGAGAAAAACCAATGATCTCCAGTGAAGTGTGCATACAAAGTGCCGTGGCACATCTGGTCAACACATAGGCACTAGGCGTGTGTGTACGAGTATGAGGATTGCGGCCTCTGGAAGTGGTGGTTGTTTAACTTTTTAACTTTGTGGCAAAGAAGGGCAGTCTATTCGAAGGAAATTTTCCCAAAAGCTGTCTCGGTCGTTGAAGTTACCTAAATATAATTGTGTATAAAGCCTGCAGCAGGGCTGTGGAAGAAATCGTTTTGACGTACTGCTGTGCATTTGTAGACAAAGGCGAGAAAATTACGTCGCAGTTCTGCTACAAGAGGAAAAAAACACACAAAAACTACACACAATAAAATAACACATTTTTCAGTTATTAAATTTAAATTTATTACTAAAATAATAACTTTAATAGTAGTAGTATTAACGTTATAATCTTATCTATTATTATTTGTGAATTTGTTTTGCTCCTTGTCGGAACTAGTTTATTCTTTGTTGTTTTCTGTTCTCCATGTAAGAGAACCTGTTGTTTGTGATAACGGTTGTAAAAAAACGACGAGTACTGGCGCCAATACGACGTGTTTTTCCTTTTCTTCAGTTCTTCTTACAGATATACTCATGATAATTTAATTGTATATTAATTCTTTTTAATTTGAGCGTTGGAATTCGAGATCTGACAAGGATCCGCGATTGTTGTCTTGAAATAGTGACGTGTCAGTTATCCATTGTATTGTTTGGTTGTGTTAACTGTTTTCCTGCAATAAACAGGCATATTAAATGATTGTAACGAAAATGTCTGTGTATTAGATTTTTTCTTTGTGGAATGGTTGGGGCGGATTTATTTTCTTTTTCAGGGTTCTTAAATAGTGCATTCTCCTGAAGCTGATAGTATTCTATACTAATAGCTGTCAGGGGAACGAACTGCCATGACGAGGCACAGGCGATGACCGGAGAATGATGGAGGCGGGATTCAAAGTTGCCTAGACACAGGTAAGTGGTGAACCAACCGCGGTAAGCCCCGGCCACACACCCCACGACCCCGCCGGCGAGCTAGACAACTCCGTGTGGCCGGCGTAGGAGTTCCGGAGTTTCTTTTTATTTCTTATGTATGGTGTTGGCTCCTTGGCCATACTCTTCCGGGCTTGTGGCTAAGGGGGTAATACCTCGCATAAGTGGCGCCCACTATTTAGATCGCGCCATTATGCTGTTACATAAATGGCGCCCAACGAAGCTTTTAAAGCCCGTTGACTGTCCTATACGGACCTTGAAGTTAAATTTTTTTTTGGTTTAGTACCACTTGTGCCTTCACGGACAACGTTTGATTTTTTTTTTGTTTATGGTTCACCACTTTTACCCAGCGCTCGCTGTGGGCTAAGGTAGTACCGCGAGGCCTTAGTCCTTGTCTGTTTTTCGAATTTTTTTTTCAGCGATTGTCCAAATTCTATGTGAATTTTTCTTTGTTTTCGCTTTTAGGCCTACCCGTTCTCTTCTGCGGTAACTTCTTCTTTTTGGAGTAGCTTCGAACCATGCTGACCTGCACGGCTTGCTAACAAGCGGTGTTCGCTTGGCTATGCGTGCAGGTGTAGTAGTGGTTCATCCTTGTCCTGTTTCTAGGGTCGGCGACTCTGGTATCAGGCGTGATACCGCCTGCCACTGCGTCGGTCCGTGAACAGGATCCGCTTTTAATTTTCCTGGTGGACGTTGAAGTTGGTACAAGGGCTTAACCGTCTCTGGTATCAGGCGTGTTACCGCCTGCCACTGCGCCCCTTGTTCCTTCGGAAGGTCCATCCAGCTTTTTTAAATTCTATTTTTTTGTTTATGTCCTGAGTTTTTTTTTCGTCTGTTCCTCCCAACTGATTGATTTTCCGAAAGGTAGCTCGGTTGTGGTTGAACAGCGGATTCCCCAAATTTTTTTTATGTTTGAAGAAGTTTCCCTTTCGTGGCGATGCGATTTTGAATTTTTGTTTCCGTCCTTCTTTCGGTGCGGACCTGAAGCTGTGTCGGCGACCTTGATGACACTTGGTGATGACTATGCTTCATAGTTTTCACCAACTGCCATCGAGGACATTGACCATGCGGGAGCCCTGAGGGGAATTGTTATCCGTCTCAACCATTCCTCGCTTATACTGAATGAAAGCTAATTACTCACTCTTATACACTAATATACGAGTATATAGACATTAATACACTTTGATTGTTTTACACACTAATCACTGTTGATTCTTTTTCGGGGGTTACACACAATATTATTAACTTCTAGTTGATTTGTTTAATGCAACCTTCTTCTTACTGGTTATCGGTTGTTTTTGTTTTGGTTTTCGTGGGGGATACATACTACCTCTTATAATTTGTTTTTGTCATCCATTTGAATCCGTTTTCGCAACGAATTTTTTTTCGTCGACTCTTCCGGGAGAAGTTTTTGCTTGTGAATTTACATCAATTTATCTTGGGATTAGACTATGGAGCTCAGAAGTGGAAGGACTGCAGGTACCACTTCGGGTGGAGGCAATCTCCCTAACGGAACCGAAGCCGGCCAGGGGGACTCACCAACCTTCCCCAACCCTACTCCTTCGCTGGAGGAGCAAGTTGCCCAGTTGAGGCAGGTTTTAGATACCCTGCTAATGCAGCAGCGACCTGCTGAGGTCCCTATGACCCCTGGGGTACCCAGGGATCGGCAGTCCACCCCGGAGGAGTCCCCACCTGCTGTCGGTAGGTTAGATTTTTTGCCAGGGACCCAACATCGCAAGTCTCCAGTTACGTTCTGGAATTTAAAATTCTCCGGCGAGGACAAGTTGTTGTCGGCGGAGGAATTTCTGTTCAGGGTAGAACTGAAGGCTCGCGATGATGGGGTCGAACTAGTGGAAGTCTGCCGACATTTCTCCTCGATGTTGTCGGGACGAGCTACCGATTGGTACTGGTCCCAGTTTCGAAGACAATTCGTAGATCCTGATTGGGCGACGATTAAACGTCAGTTTATAAGTTATTTCCGAACGCGAGAATCCGATGAGGAACTGATCCTCCATATGATGGATACCAAACAACACACGCTTTCGTTTGATGACTTTTCTGCTCAACTGCTGTCGTTGCATAATCGAATGAATAAGCCGATGTCGGAACATGGTTTGATGGGAATCGTGATTCGTAACTTAAACTACACGTTAGGTTCGGCGATAATAGGACAGAATTTCGCCAGCATGCAACAGTTGCGTGAGACTTGCGTTCGAGTCGAACGCTGGCAGAAGCTGAAGCGCGTAGAGCGTAGGCCTGATCGGCAGCTACACGAGGTTGAATATCCATCTGCATACCCGCCTGAACATTTACACCCGGACTTACCAGCACCCGAAGTTGACGAAATGACGGCGCCGCGTCAGAACCAGACGAATTCACGACCTTTACGTTGTTGGAATTGTCAGCAACCGGGTCATCCATTTATGGACTGCCCGTCTGAAACTCGTGGCCTGTTTTGCTACAAGTGTGGCAAGCCAGGAGTCGTCACGCCAGTGTGCCCCACCTGCCAGGGAAACCGGAGCCGGGGTGTGAGACAGTACGGGAGTCCGCGCCCGAGCTAAGCTCGCCCGTTTTCCCTACACATTCTTCATATACACCAGATATGACTACCATCAGCGACTTTACGTCAACTGATGCTCTTCCTGTTTTTCCCTCTGAGGAGGTTAAACTTTCATTCCTTTCCCGTTGGAAGAGATATATCTCCGCTCGTTCGCGCATATTTTCGGAGCCACCTTTCGTGGACTCCCTAACTTCCAAGCGCACCCCTCCCCAAATTAGGGTACGAGCTAAGGAGAAGCGACAATGTTTGCAGAAAATTGTTTCTGCCTTCATCTCTGATTCGTCAGATCCTCGGCTGTTTACGAAGGTCCTGTTAGCTAACGAAGAAGTGGTTGGGTTGTTGGACAGTGGTGCCACTGTTAGCTGTTTGGGAAGAGATGCCGAAGCGTTTCTAGCTAATCATCCCGAAGTGACAGTCTACACTTTGCGCTCTGTAGTGCATACTGCTGACGGGGCTCCGCAGAGACTTTGCGGTTATATTCGAGTTCCAATCTCCTTTGGGGGAAGGACCCGTGATATAACCATCTATGTGGTGCCCAGTCTCAGCCAGAGACTGTACCTAGGGATGGATTTTTGGAATCTTTTCGGCCTAGCTCCCCAAATAGTCGGCGAGATAAACGCTCCATCCGTGTCTGCAAAAATGCACGACTTAACGTCTACGCAATGCGAACGGTTGGAACGCGTCAAGGCCAGATTTCCCTCTTTTGATGTCTTCGGACTGGGAAAAACTAACCTGGAGGAACACATCATTGACACTGGTGACTCAGTTCCCATTAAACAGAGGCATTATCCAGTCTCACCCGCTGTACAACAGCTGATGTATGGTGAGTTGGACAGGATGCTGTCGCTGGGGGTGATTGAGCCATCAAATAGTCCCTGGAATTCTCCAGTGGTGTTGGTTCGTAAACCAGGTAAGGTCCGCCTGTGCCTTGACTCTCGCAAGGTGAACAGTGTCACTGTCAAAGACGCCTATCCTCTTCCACACATTGATGGTCTTCTTGGTCGTCTTCAAGACACCAAGTTCATCACGAGCTTAGACCTGAAGGACGCCTTCTGGCAAATTCCTTTAGAGAAGAAGTCGCGAGAGCGGACAGCTTTCACTGTCCCTGGTCGTCCACTGTACCAGTTTACAGTTATGCCTTTCGGCTTGTGCAACGCCCCACAGCGCATGTGTCGCTTGATGGATAAAGCCATCCCGGGCCATTTACGTGAAAACGTTTTTGTCTATCTGGACGACCTGCTCATTGTTTCACCTGACTTTGACTCCCACCTAAATCTTTTGGACGAAGTGGCCAGCTGTCTCCGTCGTGCGGGGTTAACTATCAATTTATCTAAAAGCAAATTTTGCGTGACTGAAGTGAAGTATCTCGGCTTCATAATCGGTGATGGGACTCTGAAAACCGATCCTAATAAGGTGACGGCCATCATGGACTTCCCGACTCCGAAGTCTCATAAGCAGACTCGGAGGTTCTTGGGCATGACCGGATGGTATCAGCGTTTCATTCCCAATTATGCTAGCGTGGCTTCTCCAATCACGGATTGTTTGAAGTCTAAATCTTTTAGTTGGACTGATGAGGCCCAGCAGGCGTTCGGGACTTTGAAAAAGCTGATGACGGAAGCTCCTCTTTTAGTCACTCCAGATTTTTCTAAACCTTTCTATATTCAGTGCGATGCCAGCAGGACTGGTGTAGGTAGTGTGCTTTTTCAGAAGGACATGGATGGAGGAGAACATCCGATTGCTTATATGTCCAAGAAATTGAACGGAGCACAACGGAACTACACCATTACTGAGCTCGAATGCTACGCAGCCGTGCTGAGTATAAAGAAGTTTAGAGCGTATGTTGAGGGACAGACTTTCACGGTCATTACTGACCATGCAAGTCTGAAATGGCTCATGAGCCAGAAGGAGCTTAACGGCCGTTTAGCCCGGTGGAGTCTTAAGCTTCAGGGGTTCGACTTTACAATCGAACACCGTAAAGGCACCCACAATGTGGTTCCCGATGCCTTGTCACGCATGGATTGCGTTGACGAATTGTCCCTGTGCTTCGACGTGGACTTAAATGCCCCGTCTTTCAAATCCACTGATTATCTTCGTCTGGGTGATAGCCTCAGGCAAGCCTCACCGCAGCTACCAGACCTGCGAGTTGAAGATGGGTACGTTTTCAAGCGTACATCACCACGTACTGGAAACCCGATTGCTGACGAGCTGACATGGAAGTTGTGGATTCCAATGGAATTGACCGCGTCTCTCGTGGAGTCTTCTCATTCGCCTCCCCAAGCGTCGCATGGTGGAGTAGGGAAAACCCTAGCCCGATTGCGATGCAAGTACTTTTGGCCAGGTATGGCAAAACAAGTTCGGGAGTTCATCGCCAAGTGTGATGTCTGCAAAACCACCAAAGCCCCCAGTTCAGTACTTCGACCACCTATGGGAAACCCCATGGATGTGTCGAGGCCGTTCCAATTTTTATACGTCGATTTCTTAGGTCCTTATCCCAGGTCGAAGAAAGGACACACGGCAGTATTTGTTGTATTGGATGCTTTCACCAAGTTTGTCTTCCTGCACCCCGTGTCCGCTGAGACCACGGCGGTGTCCGTCAAGTTTCTCGAGCAAACTATCTTTCATACCTTTGGAGTTCCTGAAACGGTCTTCTCCGACAATGGTCGGCAATTCACCTCCAAAGAGTTTGCTAAATTGTTGACCGACTATGGCGTGCACCATGTGCGCACAGCTGTATATTCGCCGCACCCTAACGCTTCCGAGCGGGTGAATAGATCCATCCTCGCCGCCATTAGGGCGTATTTAAAGGAGGATCATCGTGAGTGGGATAGACATCTGTCGTCCATAGAATGTGCTCTTCGTAGTACCCACCACGAGGCGATCGGCATGTCCCCGTATCAGGCCCTGTTTGGTAGCCATATGATCCTACACGGATCAGCATATCCAGTCCTGAAGAAACTGAACGTTTTACAGGAGGGTGACATAGCTTTTCTACCATTGACGGACAAAATGCAGATGCTTCGTGAGCGGATTGCTGTTAATTTAGCCGCCGCACACATCAGACATAAAACCCAATACAACTTGCGGTGTCGTGTGGGCAGTTTTCGTCCCGGAGATGAGGTCTACCGGAGAACTTTCTGGGTGAGTAACCGAGCGGGTCGTTTTAGTGCCAAATTGGCACCCCGGTTTCTGAAAGCTCGGATACGTAAAAAAATTGGAACCAGCTTGTACGAGCTGGAGGATTTGGGAGGTAAGAGCATAGGGGTATATCACGCCAAAGACATACGTCGTTGATTTCCACAAGGTTCCATCTTCATTTTTTTTATTTTCGGTCAGTCTGAAGAAGGTCTCTCGGCGAACTGGGTGTCTGTCGTTTCACCGGGATGAGTCGAAGGCAATATGGCATTGCTGGAGGTTGTGCCGATGAAGCGAAAGCACCCTGGGTTTGGGTGAGAATGGTTGAAGACGTATAGATATCAGTAGGGGGACAATGTGGTATTGTCTTCCGCCTGATATTTGTACCTTCAGATATTCCTCCGGGAGGTTTTTCAGGCTGATCATCCCGAAAATACGGTTGTGACCGTACGCCCAACTTTTCCTTTTTCACTCCGTATGGAGACGACTCTGGTGAGAACCCGAACAGCCCGGCATCTCAGTCTGGAGAGCATGAGCCTCTTAATCTCAGGGGATGAGTCGAGACCCACGTTGATCTTACCCGAAGCTCACTACAGAGAAAAAACTGTCCGTTTTTTTCGGCTCCTCACTGCCTCGCGAGTCGGCCTCGTGGACCCGAGGGTATGTAACGGTCAGTTTTGCCTAACGATCTACTTGACTAAAAATTACTGTGGGGAAGAAAATCGAGTAGTTGGTTGGGAAAAAAAGGTAGGCGGGGAGAAATGAAAAAAACAGAAAATGGGAGTTCGAATTTTGACGTAGGAATTTTTGGTCCGGAAAAAGTTTTCGGAAAATTGAAATTTAACTAAGAAATAAAAAAATCAGTTTGAAAACATACGACTGGCTGGGAGACGAAAAATAAATTTGGAAGAGAAAGGACAGTTCGAGTAAGAGTTCCTGTTTCTGGAGAAAAAGAAAAGTTTTGTTGTGAGATAGATTGGGGATCGTCGGAAGTTTTTCTGCAGTCCATTTAATAAATACTCACGGGGATTTGATGCAGATGTAATACGTGGTGCTGTTATTACATAAAAAAGTAGGAACAGATTTTGTTTGAAGAAGCAAAATACAAGAAGGGAAGAAGACCAGGCATATATAACGCTTTTTTTGTTGGGAAGGAGCCACTATTCGCAGGAATACGAACGGCAACCTCAGTGGCGATAAAAAAGGTCAGGTATTTTACAACCCAAAATTCTCATACCCTTTTAGGCAGTTCGTGGTGGAGAAAAACCAATGATCTCCAGTGAAGTGTGCATACAAAGTGCCGTGGCACATCTGGTCAACACATAGGCACTAGGCGTGTGTGTACGAGTATGAGGATTGCGGCCTCTGGAAGTGGTGGTTGTTTAACTTTTTAACTTTGTGGCAAAGAAGGGCAGTCTATTCGAAGGAAATTTTCCCAAAAGCTGTCTCGGTCGTTGAAGTTACCTAAATATAATTGTGTATAAAGCCTGCAGCAGGGCTGTGGAAGAAATCGTTTTGACGTACTGCTGTGCATTTGTAGACAAAGGCGAGAAAATTACGTCGCAGTTCTGCTACAAGAGGAAAAAAACACACAAAAACTACACACAATAAAATAACACATTTTTCAGTTATTAAATTTAAATTTATTACTAAAATAATAACTTTAATAGTAGTAGTATTAACGTTATAATCTTATCTATTATTATTTGTGAATTTGTTTTGCTCCTTGTCGGAACTAGTTTATTCTTTGTTGTTTTCTGTTCTCCATGTAAGAGAACCTGTTGTTTGTGATAACGGTTGTAAAAAAACGACGAGTACTGGCGCCAATACGACGTGTTTTTCCTTTTCTTCAGTTCTTCTTACAGATATACTCATGATAATTTAATTGTATATTAATTCTTTTTAATTTGAGCGTTGGAATTCGAGATCTGACAAGGATCCGCGATTGTTGTCTTGAAATAGTGACGTGTCAGTTATCCATTGTATTGTTTGGTTGTGTTAACTGTTTTCCTGCAATAAACAGGCATATTAAATGATTGTAACGAAAATGTCTGTGTATTAGATTTTTTCTTTGTGGAATGGTTGGGGCGGATTTATTTTCTTTTTCAGGGTTCTTAAATAGTGCATTCTCCTGAAGCTGATAGTATTCTATACTAATAGCTGTCAGGGGAACGAACTGCCATGACGAGGCACAGGCGATGACCGGAGAATGATGGAGGCGGGATTCAAAGTTGCCTAGACACAGGTAAGTGGTGAACCAACCGCGGTAAGCCCCGGCCACACACCCCACGACCCCGCCGGCGAGCTAGACAACTCCGTGTGGCCGGCGTAGGAGTTCCGGAGTTTCTTTTTATTTCTTATGTATGGTGTTGGCTCCTTGGCCATACTCTTCCGGGCTTGTGGCTAAGGGGGTAACACCTCGCATAAGTGGCGCCCACTATTTAGATCGCGCCATTATGCTGTTACAAACTTACTAACTAAAATTATTAATATAATTCAATCTTTCTATTTTAAATTTACAAACTTTTCCTCTGCTCTGAAGTTTCTTCTAATTTCGGATAGTCGTGTCTGTAGAACCTTTGGTTGTTGCAAAAGCTTTCTCCTTGTATAGTTGATATTCCTTGAACTTTGGATGGTCGTGACTGTAGATATCCCTGACTGTGGTGCGGAACTTTGCTGGAACTTAAATTGATTTATTAATTTGATATTTGCATTAGCCTCAGGGCAACTAATGCAACCAAGAATTTATATTAGCTCAATACGGCTAATATAATAAGAAATTCACATTAGCTCAGAAACGTCTAATGTGACCAAGTTGAGACCACTAGATTTCTACCTCATAAGCGTATAGAAGATCAAGAGTGATCTGAAGTTTTTGGGCAACGCGCTCTGATATTTATTTGCTCCACTGTACTGCGTCAGTGGAACCTGGTGGGGAGCTTCGGGATCTGTAATGCGTCAGTGGAACCGGGTGGGGAATCGCAGAACTCTGCTGCAAGTTGGGTTTTCCCTTTGTGTTTGTGTTGTTTGACATTTGACGTATTATCGCTGGGTAAGTTATGTTTTGGGTTTTGTATTTCATTTTTAATTAATTTTACGTATATTTTTCAGGTTCCTGGTGGGAGCTCTTTGTTATGCTGCGGTGGAGCTTCAGTGTTGTCAGGTGAGTTATTTTTTGGGTGAATTATTTCTTTGTGGTGATTTTATTCTCATTTTAGGATGGATGCTGCCGGCTGTTTACTTTTTGACTGGAGGGATACGGGGACGCTTTTAAGGTAAGTATGTTTGAAAATATCTATTTTATCAATTGATAATATTTATATTTTTAGGAAACACTTATAAGACTGAACATCCTCCGGGGCCTTGAAGCGTTAGCTTCATCAAAACCTCTAGATGGATCGTGATGATTTGGCTCACATTTTTTTTTTCTGTGTGAGGTGTTAGGTCCAAAGGTACTGCGGCCATTTAGTTGGCCTATTGTACTGCAACCCCTACACCTCATATTTATAGGACAGACCGCCTGAACAAGTTCAGCAGTCTGCCTAGTGATTTGTCGCTTAGACTTGAGTGTTCGAGCAGGGACTTCTCGAATAAAGAGACCCTGCTCCTCGCTATTGCAGGGCACTCACAGAGAACATGGAGGGCAGACTCATCCTTTTCTAGGCAAAGCCTACATGTAGGGTCCTCCGCTCTTCCTATCTTCCATAAGTGGTAATTTAGGGCACAGTGTCCGGTAATTAAGCCAACAAGTGTCCTAACATCACTCCTACTGCGCCGTAATAATTCCTTGGCCGTCTTAGGGGACGGCCCTGGAAGGAACCGCTTAGAGTTGGCCAGTCCAGGCGCGGACCTCCAGCGTTCAATATGTTTCATCAAGGTCCGATCGGCCAGGGCCCTTTGCAGCAAGCTGGACGGTGCCCCAATAGCCGGCTCTGGACCAATGAATTCTAAATCAGAGCCCTGTTTAGCCAGGGCATCCGCACTTTCATTGCCTTCGAAGCCCCGGTGACCCGGGACCCAGACAAGTGTAATTTGATTGAGAACGCCCAACTCATGAAGAGCACGTTGGCAGTCCCAAACTAATTTCGACTTGGTCCTACGGGACCTTATCGCTCTAATTGCCGCTTGGCTATCAGAGAAGATAAAAATCCGTTTATTTTGGTATGCCCTTCTTAAGTTCTCATGAGTGCATGCCAGAATAGCGTACACCTCTGCTTGAAAGACAGTTGCCTCAGTGCATAGACTTATAGCCTTGCTGAATCTGGGACTTTCACTCCAGATTCCTGCGCCTACACCTGTCTCCGTTTTAGAGCCATCCGTGTACCATACTAGCCCGCCCGGCAAAACTTTAGGAAAAGTCCAGGTAAGCCTTTCCTGTATATGTACAGAAGGTTGCTTAAATTTTGAGATTTTATAGGGCATGCCATCTTATAGCATCTCCGCTTCCGGAATCTCTTCTATGATGTTGATTATTATAGAATGTCCTCGCCCAAGACCAGCGCCCAAGTAACCATTCGCTTTCAGCCGCAGCGCCGCGTTTATGGCGGATTTCTCTACCTCAAGGTGGAGGGGTACCAAATTGAGGAAAGTCTCCAGCGCTGCCGTTGGGGAAGTGCGGATGGCCCCAGTGATGGAGAGGCAAGCCATTCTTTGAATTTTGCTTAAAAAGGTTATGGAACCCTTAAGCTTCGTTCTGTGCCACCAAACTAAAGCTCCATAAGTTACCATGGGTCTTATGATGGTGGTGTATATCCAATACATGGTTTTCGGTTGCAAACCCCAGGTGGAACCACAAGCTCTGCGGCAAGTCCACAGGGATCTGCGCGTTCTACACATCACAGTGTCCATATGCTGTTTCCAATTGAGCTTGGCATCTAGCGTCACTCCTAAATATTTGGCTTGTTGTGAAAAGCCTATAGTTCTGCCCGCGAATGTAGGTTCCCAAATTCCCGGTAGTGATCGTTTCCTGGTGAAAGGAACTAGGATCGTTTTGTCGGGATTGACTTTTAGACCTACACTCTCGCGCCAGCTAGAGACCAGATCAAGTGCCTGCTGCAGGCGCCTTGACATGGCGTCTTCAGATTCACCTGTAATTACTATGGAGTCAAAATTTCTTAAGCGGGCCACTAAAAATCGACTATTAGATTTTAATATATCTATTAACATATTTTGGTAGCTTTATAGGTTAAAAGTAATACCCTAAAACGGTTTTTCAAAATTTGAATTTTTCAAAATTTTTGTGCGATTGAAAATTTCGGGTACTTTTTTTTAAAATTACAATATCTCAGCGAATAATTACTGGTTTTCAATGAAAATTGGACTGTATGTTAAGAAACAGAAGAGGAACAAATTTTAATTTTAATTTTTGTGTTCTAAGGCTTGTAACTTCTTAATTATTCATTTTACCACAAAATTTATTTCAAGTAAATTGTAAATAATTTAATTCTAAACAAAAAGTGTCCTTGCAAATTTTCTGTAAGATGTATCGTTTCGGAGATTTAGTGGAAAACCCATTTGCACACGTTTTCCAAGATGGCGACCAAATGGGGGGGTTAGAATCCCGAAAACTCAAATTTAAGCTTACACTGACTCCCCCTACACATTCCAAAAATAAAATCTTGTCCTGCATTTTTGCAATGTTAAGGTACCATTTCCAAGGACTTTCTCCCGAGCTCCTCAAATGCAAGCAACGCGTATAGCGTGTGAGAGTACCAAAATTTTTTTGTGCAGTCATTTAGTTGATAGTTTAACGAATATTTTTTGGAAAAAAAATTTCTCCTACAGCACCGAGAAGTTAGTTAAATTACCATTTGTTTATTGTAAAATTAACTATTTATAAACAAATTATATATTTTTTTTATGTGAATTATTTTTTTTGTTCCTCTTCTGTTTCTTAACATACAGTCCAATTTTCATTGAAATCCAGTAATTATTCGCTGAGATATTGTAATTTTAAAAAAAAGTACCCGAAATTTTCAATCGCACATAAATTTTTGAAAAATTCAAATTTTGAAAAACCGTTTTAGGGTATTACTTTTAACCTATAAAGCTACCAAAATATGTTAATAGATATATTAAAATCTAATAGTCGATTTTTAGTGGCCCGCTTAAGAAATTTTGACTCATGACGACATCGTCAGCGTAACCTTGGGCGAAAATGTTTCGACCGTTGAGCAGCTCGAGGAGTTCATCTACAACAAGGCACCAGAGAAGTGGAGATAAAACTCCTCCCTGCGGGCAGCCTCTTGCTATAGTGCCCTCCAGAGACCCCTCAACATGAGAAACAATTAGTTTGCGAGTTCTCAGCATAGAGTCAATCCAGTTGCAGAAAGTGCTACTTAGACTGTGTCTACTTAGAGCCCTAGCTATAGTATCAAAGGATGTGTTGTCAAAGGCTCCCTCGATATCGAGGAAGGCCGTCAGCGCAACTCCTTTGTTTAGAGCTGCATGTTCAAGCCTGAGCACCAGATTGTGCAGTGCTGTCTCAGTAGACTTGCCCGCCTGGTACGCATGCTGATAGGAGCTTAGTGGTTGGCTTTGAAGATAAGTTTCCCTTATCGCCCGGTCGACAATTTTCTCCATTGTCTTCAAGGCAAAAGACGAGAGACTTATCGGCCTGAAAGATTTAGTCAGGGTGTACGTGTAATCCGAACGCCCTGGCTTAGGTATAAATGTTATGTTGACGTTCCTCCAGACGGATGGGATGTAGCCGTGTGCGAAGGAAGCCCTAAATAATTTGCATAATAAGGGAGTGACTAGGTCGCCGCCCTCCTGTAGCAGAATGGGATAGATTCCGTCTGCTCCAGGGGACTTGTATGGTTTGAACGATCTAATCGCCTCCCTAATAGCTTCATGGTTGAACAAGGTATTTGCTTCTGTCCAGGCGGCTTTGGGCACTTTAGAAAGTTGGCATATTCGCTGCCCAGCAGAAGTTATGTTCTCTTTTGAATAAATGGTTGTGCCTGGGAAATGTGCCTGGAGCAATATTACCAAGGTTTCTTCCCAAGACTGTGTGAAAGAGCCATCGGTTCTCCTGATGGATCCAAGATCTACCGACAAGCCCTTTGATAAAGCTTTATAGATTTTTGCTGAGTCTCGAATGTCTTCGACACTCTTGCAGAAATTCCTCCAGCTATTTCTTTTTGCTCGTCTGATTGCCCTGTTATAGCTGGTTAGCGAGCTTTTATAACTCTCCCAGTTGCCGCTCTTCTTAGCTGCGTTGAACCGTTTTCTCGTAGCGGATCTTAACTTGGAGAGCTCGTTATTCCACCATGGAGTTTTCCTATTACGCGTCCTCATCAGAACAGGGCAGTTATTGCTGTAAGCAGCAGTAACCGCCTCCGTAAAGAAGTCCGCGGATAGTTCTACATCCATCGTAGATTTGATTGAGTGCATGGAACCCTTGAATATGCTACTGAGTTCGGCCCGAAAGTCTGTCCAGTTCGTATATCTAGGATTCCTGTACCATAAAGTAAATGTGTCTATGGTCTGAGCACGATGGCTCATCTGAGACCCGCCAGTCACTCACGTAAGTGGCAACTTGTTGAGTAGCTAGCGTGATGTCTATAACCTCACGTCTCCTACCGTTGTCGAAGGTAGGATCCGTGCCGCGATTTAATATGTCCAGCTTAGTAGTTAAGAGGTAATCAAAAAGGTAACACCCCTTTAGTTCACTCCACTGCTACCCCAGGCATCATGATGGGCGTTCGCATCACATCCTATGATGATCTGCAGACCGCTCCTGTTAGAGTGACCCACGATATCCTTGAGTTCTTTGGACGGTGGTGGGTCTCTGGAGTCATAGGGGAGGTATGCCGAACATAAGGTTATCATGCTCTTGCTGCCCCCCTGTTAATCTGTATCATCACCACTGCCAGGTCTCTCGACTATTTATCTGTGAGAGGAAAGCAGTTAGTGTTTTTATTGTAAACTACACAGGTCCGAGGGTCGCCGTCCACATCACTGCATGCAATGCTGTAGCGGGTTGCCCGCAAGCCCTGTATAGCACCGTTATTTACCCATGGCTCCTGTACAAGAGCCACGTCGATAGCTTGGGTGACCAGCACCCTGCAAAGGACTGCCGGGGCAGCCCTACTGTGTTGCAGGTTGCACTGTACCACCCGCATCCTGAGGCTGTTCCCGCTGTTGTGAGTCAGCAGGAGTCTCCTTTTTTGAGCCAATCTCCTTGACTCTAATTCGTCCGAAGCCGTAGAATAGGGACATGCCCTGCTCTTTAAGCTGCGTGAGCGCCCTCTCGTCAATGCTAAGGGCAAGAGTTTGACCGTTCTGGTCCACCTTCCTGCCCAACACTTGCCAAGAGGTCACCTCAATTGGCTGGTTCTGTAATTCCAGCCTGCAGAGCACCTGCTCCGGTTCCCTAATACGATGCTCTGGTAACCATTTACGGAGGGACCTACTTAATTTTTCCTCGCCATCAAATAGAAACAGGGGGAACTACTTAATTTTTCCTCGACTTCAAATAGAAACAACGATTTCAGCAATACTTGGCCGATTAGCCTGCCCTCTTCCTTGACTCTTCCTGACCGACCCCTCGAGAAAAACTTATTTTCTCCACGCCTATTTTTTTCCCTATATCCCGAACAACTTCCTAGTTTTCATTCCCGACACCGATATTGAGTCAAATAGTTATTTAGGGATTCCGTGCAAAAAAACTGACCGTTACATACCCTCGGGTCCACAAGGCCGACTCGCGAGGCAGTGAGGAGCCGAAAAACGGACAGTTTTTTTTTCTGTAGTGAGCTACTTGTAAAATAAGGTCTCATGCTCTCCAAACTGAGATGCCGGGCTGTCCAGGTTCTAAACAGAGTGGTCTCCATACGGAGTGAAAAAGGATAACTTGGGCTTACGGTCGCAACCGTATATTCGTGATGACCAGCCTGAAGAATCTCCCGGAGAAATATCTGAAGTTACAAATATCAGGCGGAAGACAATACCACATTGTCCCCCTACTGATATCTATACGTCTCCAAATATTTACACACAAACGCAGGTTGCTTTCGCTCCATCGGCACAATCTCCAGCAATACCACATTGCCTTCGACTCACCCCGGTGAAACGACAGACAACCAGTTCGCCGAGACGAATTCTCCAGACTGACCGACGAGTAAAAGAAAATCCGAGGAGGCTATGCCTCCTGTTGGGGTCTGGTCTGGCAGATCCGGATGACTACTTCATGAAAGCTTGGCCCCAGACGGCCAAGAGAAACAAGGAGGTGTACCATCCGCTAGGGAAGCTACCTAAGCGGACCACGGCGAGTACCCTATCATGAACCGGTGAAGCCGGCGAGATTCCTTCTTAGGGCTACTCAGAGGAGCGCTTGCTTCGATGAAACTTCATGGCCGTAAGTCCAAGGCATCCAATACAACAAATACTGCCGTGTGGCCTTTCTTCGACCTGGGATAAGGACCTAAGAAATCGACGTATTAAAATTGGAACGGCCTCGACGTATCCATGGGGTTTCCCTTAGGTGGTCGAAGTACTGAACTGGGGGCTTTGGTGGGCTTTGGTGGGCTTGCAGACCTCACAATTGGCCATGAACTCCCGTACTTGTTTTGCCATAACTGGCCAAAAGTACGTGCACCGCAATCTGGCTAGAGTTTTCCCTACTCCACCATGCGATGCTTGGGGAGGCGAATGAGACGATTCGATGAGAGACGTGGTCAGTTTCATCGGAATCATGATGGGCGTTCGCATCACATCCTATGATGATCTGCAGACCGCTCCTGTTAGAGTGACCCACGATATCCTTGAGTTCTTTGGACGGTGGTGGGTCTCTGGAGTCATAGGGGAGGTATGCCGAACATAAGGTTATCATGCTCTTGCTGCCCCCCTGTTAATCTGTATCATCACCACTGCCAGGTCTCTCGACTATTTATCTGTGAGAGGAAAGCAGTTAGTGTTTTTATTGTAAACTACACAGGTCCGAGGGTCGCCGTCCACATCACTGCATGCAATGCTGTAGCGGGTTGCCCGCAAGCCCTGTATAGCACCGTTATTTACCCATGGCTCCTGTACAAGAGCCACGTCGATAGCTTGGGTGACCAGCACCCTGCAAAGGACTGCCGGGGCAGCCCTACTGTGTTGCAGGTTGCACTGTACCACCCGCATCCTGAGGCTGTTCCCGCTGTTGTGAGTCAGCAGGAGTCTCCTTTTTTGAGCCAATCTCCTTGACTCTAATTCGTCCGAAGCCGTAGAATAGGGACATGCCCTGCTCTTTAAGCTGCGTGAGCGCCCTCTCGTCAATGCTAAGGGCAAGAGTTTGACCGTTCTGGTCCACCTTCCTGCCCAACACTTGCCAAGAGGTCACCTCAATTGGCTGGTTCTGTAATTCCAGCCTGCAGAGCACCTGCTCCGGTTCCCTAATACGATGCTCTGGTAACCATTTACGGAGGGACCTACTTAATTTTTCCTCGCCATCAAATAGAAACAGGGGGAACTACTTAATTTTTCCTCGACTTCAAATAGAAACAACGATTTCAGCAATACTTGGCCGATTAGCCTGCCCTCTTCCTTGACTCTTCCTGACCGACCCCTCGAGAAAAAACTTATTTTCTCCACGCCTATTTTTTTCCCTATATCCCGAACAACTTCCTAGTTTTCATTCCCGACACCGATATTGAGTCAAATAGTTATTTAGGGATTCCGTGCAAAAAAACTGACCGTTACATACCCTCGGGTCCACAAGGCCGACTCGCGAGGCAGTGAGGAGCCGAAAAACGGACAGTTTTTTTTTCTGTAGTGAGCTACTTGTAAAATAAGGTCTCATGCTCTCCAAACTGAGATGCCGGGCTGTCCAGGTTCTAAACAGAGTGGTCTCCATACGGAGTGAAAAAGGATAACTTGGGCTTACGGTCGCAACCGTATATTCGTGATGACCAGCCTGAAGAATCTCCCGGAGAAATATCTGAAGTTACAAATATCAGGCGGAAGACAATACCACATTGTCCCCCTACTGATATCTATACGTCTCCAAATATTTACACACAAACGCAGGTTGCTTTCGCTCCATCGGCACAATCTCCAGCAATACCACATTGCCTTCGACTCACCCCGGTGAAACGACAGACAACCAGTTCGCCGAGACGAATTCTCCAGACTGACCGACGAGTAAAAGAAAATCCGAGGAGGCTATGCCTCCTGTTGGGGTCTGGTCTGGCAGATCCGGATGACTACTTCATGAAAGCTTGGCCCCAGACGGCCAAGAGAAACAAGGAGGTGTACCATCCGCTAGGGAAGCTACCTAAGCGGACCACGGCGAGTACCCTATCATGAACCGGTGAAGCCGGCGAGATTCCTTCTTAGGGCTACTCAGAGGAGCGCTTGCTTCGATGAAACTTCATGGCCGTAAGTCCAAGGCATCCAATACAACAAATACTGCCGTGTGGCCTTTCTTCGACCTGGGATAAGGACCTAAGAAATCGACGTATTAAAATTGGAACGGCCTCGACGTATCCATGGGGTTTCCCTTAGGTGGTCGAAGTACTGAACTGGGGGCTTTGGTGGGCTTGCAGACCTCACAATTGGCGATGAACTCCCGTACTTGTTTTGCCATAACTGGCCAAAAGTACGTGCACCGCAATCTGGCTAGAGTTTTCCCTACTCCACCATGCGATGCTTGGGGAGGCGAATGAGACGATTCGATGAGAGACGTGGTCAGTTTCATCGGAATCCACAACTTCCAAGTTAGATCGTCAACAATCGGGTTTCCAGTACGTGGAGATGTACGCTTGCAAACGTACCCATTTTCAACTCGCAGGTCTGGCAACTGCGGTGAGGCTTGCCTGAGTCTTTCAACCAGACGCAGATAATTCGGGGAATTGAAGGACGGGGCGTCCACGTCGAAGCACAGGGATAATTCGTCAACGCAATCCACGCGTGACAAGGCATCGGGAACCTCATTGTGGGCGCCTTTACGGTGTTCGATCGTAAAGTCTAACCCCTGAATCTTAAGACTCCACCGTGCTAGACAGACGTTAAGCTCCTTCTGGCTCATAAGCCATTTCAGACTTGCATGGTCAGTAAAGACCGTGAAAGTCTGTCCCTCCACATAAGCTCTAAACTTTTTTATACTCAGCACGGCTGCGTAGCATTCGAGCTCAGTTATGGTGTAGTTCCGTTGTGCTCCGTTCAATTTCTTGGACATATAAGCAATAGGATGTTCTTCGCCATCCATGTCCTTTTGAAAAAGCACACTACCTACACCAGTCCTGCTGGCATCGCACTGAATATAAATCTGGAATGGCTAAAAGAGGAGCTTTCGTCATTAGCTCTTTCAAATTCCCGAACGCCTGCTGGCCTCATCAGTCCAACTAAAAGATTTAGACTTCAAACAATCCGAGGTTGGAGAAGCCACGCTAGCATAATTGGGAATGAAATGCTGATACCATCCGGTCATACCCAAGAACCTCCGGGTCTGCTTATGAGACTTCGGAGTCGGGAATTCCGTGATGGCTGTCACCTTATTAGCATCGGTTTTCAGAGTCCCATCACCAATTATGAAGCCGAGATACTTCACTTCAGTCACGCAAAATTTGCTTTTAGATAATTTGATGGTTAACCTCGCACGACGGAGACAGCTGGCAACTTCGTCCAAAAGCTTTAGGTGAGAGTCAAAGTCAGGTGAAACAATGAGCAGGTCGTCCAGAGAGACAAAAACGTTTTCACGTAAATGGCCCGGGATGGTCTTATCCATCAAGCGACACATGCGCTGTGGGGCGTTACATAAGCCGAAAGGCATTACTGTGAACTGGTACAGTGGACGACCAGGGACAGTAAAAGCTGTCCGCTCTCGCGACTTCATCTCTAACGGAATTTGCCAGAAAGCATCCTTAAGGTGCAAGCATCCTACTGGTGATGAACTTGGTGTCTTGAAGGCGACCAAGTGGACCATCTATATGCGGAAGAGGGTAGGCGTCCTTGACAGTGACACTGTTGACCTTGCGAGAGTCAAGGCACAGGCGGACCTTACCTGGCTTTCGTACTAACACCACTGGAGAATTCCAGGGACTATTTGATGGCTCAATCACCCCCAGAGTTTATTAGATATTAGCAAAACTTGTCAATTTAAGATCTTTCTCACAATTAGCCGAAGTTTTCCCATTTAAACGAAAACGGCCCAACCAAATATTATGAAGTTTTTTTCAGAGCATTTCTTCGTTAATATTCTTTTTTCGGCAGCTCAATGAAGTCGATATATTTTTAGTTCGCGCAGTATCGTGCAGGTACAAAAATCTTAAACGTCATTTAAACAAAAAAAAAAAAAAACGGTTCGACCGGGTTTTATGAAAACCGTTTTAGATCATATTTTGGTTAATACTCTTCGAACGGCACATCAACTAAGTCGATATCTTTTACAGTTCGGGCGATACCGTGCAGGTACAAATATCACTTATGTCACTTAAACCAAAAACCCGTTCGACCAAATATTATAAAAATCTTTTCAGATTATATTGTCGCTACTAACTAACTACTAACTGTCGCTAACTGTCGATTAACTAATATACAAAGCCTTCTTTTTATAATAAAAAAAGAATCAAAAATAGAACTTTGCGCATTTTAGAGAAAATGTCATTTAAGGGCAGGTTCTCCTTTGAAATTTCGAAATTTTCGATTTTTTTTTTCGATTTTCTGAAAGAACTATGTTTTAAAAATATTGTGTTAAAATTTTATGCCGATCCGAGCAGTAGAACCGATTCTACAGCTCGTTGATCGCAGCGGTGTCTCAATCGCAGCGGGAAAACTTTAAACTTTAAACACGAATTCCCAGGAATGGAGATATTAAAACTTTGCGTCAACTTTTTTCAAAAACGGCTGAACCGATTGACTTGAAACTTGCTGCATATTAAAGTAAAAAGTGTTTATTGGAGCTTATACTAACAAAATATGAACATTTATTATGTTAACTATTTTTTACAAGCAACAATTCACGAAAAAAACGCCTTAAAAACAGCACTTAATTTGTAAGCGCTCGCCATTTTGTCAATTTTCAACTTTTTTAAAATATTGTTAGTATAAGCTCCACTCCATTTATTGTAAAATGACTTACAATTTTTATTTTTTTGATTTTAGATTGATTTCCACCCAAGAACTTGACGGGAAGTTTACAATGTTTTTAAAACACGCTCTGCGCGGAAGCCCACCACAGCCGCCATTTTGTTTTTTTTTTTCGGAAAAAAATCTGAATGAACACATAAATGTACAATAAAAAAATGGACCGAAAAGAATTTTGATACCTTTTTTCATTTTCCTGAAAAAAAATGCCAAAGTTGAGCTACTTTTCGGTCGATCAAAGGAGAACCTGCCCTTAAAGAACCTCCTACGAAAAAATATACACTACCACAAATTTTAAGCTCTGTATCATAAACCAATGAACTTATCATATAATACAAAATTAAATAAGAATTAACAAACCTTGCTTGATCACCGACATAATACACTTTCATAGATTTTATCGTTAAACGTTAGAAATTAATGTTTTTATATCGCGCATAAACTGGCATTCCTTTTTCGCAGAAGTATTATTTTGCCTAAAATATGACCTTTATGCTCATGCGCTCCATGACTCATAGCAGTCAGCGACTTAATATTTTTACACGTGATCTGATACATTATTACAACTACGATGATGCAATTTTTTGGAAAAATTTCCACATTTTGAAAATTGGGTTTTGAGCAGAACCTTCTATGAGCGGGCCCCACTGTGAGACGGACAGAGCCTCTGTATAAGCTTTTTTTTTTGAAAAAGCTAAAACGGCTCGACCGAATTTTATGAAAATCTTTTCAGACCTTATTTCGGTTAATACGCTTCGAACGACACCTCAACGAAGTCGATATCTTTTTTCGTTGGAGCGATATCGTTCAGGAAAAAATGACCACATACGTACGCACACACACACATCCTTCCTCCCAAATTTTTGCTTAAAATACTCCTAGGACCTTGAAAGATGAAAATACGTCGAAAATTTCGATTTCGATTTTCGGACCGATTACAATAACTTCTTATGCTGGGAAGTTAAAAGACACACGTGATTGTCAAAGTGTTGTAACTGGGGTTTCCTGAACTATGAGCACTTCAAATCAAACACTATAATTTCGATTTCAAATATTTATTAAAAGGCTTTAAAACTTTATGTTTGCAGATAAAAGAACTGTTTTGACCTTAAATTTTAAAATTGAATTTTAGCGGATAAAAACGAACTAACTTCACTCAAGGTCCGAGCTGCACGGCGGCCGACTAAGGAGTGGTTTTTGGCTGTCGTTTCGGGAGCTTTTTAAGTAGAGAAAACTCAATTGTGGTGATAAGCGATATGCAACTCTAATAATTTCTAGAGTTGGAACTTGGACTGGACTTGTGTTTATGCAGGATGTTTATTTAAGTAGTATCGGGTATCAGAAACGGCATAAATAATGAAAAACTAAGTATTTAAGTGGCGGCTTTACTACACGCCCCTCCTTGAAGATGGAAATTATACCTAGGAATGGTATAGTTTCCACGTGGGACAGGTATAGGATTTGAAATGGATTCGCTCGAGTCAGCTCGGGTTGACGACTGTTTGGCTTTCTTACATTTAAAGAAATTAATATAATAGCCTGCGTGTAATTTCTAGGGCTATTCTTCTTCTTCTTTAACGGCTCAACAACCGGGATCCGGTCCTGGCCTCGCGCAACTGTTCTCTCCACCGGTTCCGATTCTGAGCCGAGGTCATCCAGTTTGGCATCAATAAACTCTGAGCGTCCTGGTCCACGCCATCTTCCAGCGAAGGTTGGGCCTCCCTCGCTGTCGCACCCCATAGGTCTTACCGCAGAGAACTTTCCGAGCAGGCTCATCTTCACTCATACGATCTAGATGCCCTGCCCACCGGAGCCTACCGAGCTTTATTTTCTTAACAACATCTATGTCGCGATAGCGCTCGTAGATCTCGTCATTGTAGAGTCTCCGGAATCGTCCTTCCTCACATACGGGGCCAACAATCCTCCGAAGTATTTTCCTCTCAAACACAACCAAGAGGTTTGAGTGCTTTTTGCTAAGCACCCACGTTTCGGATGCATATGTGAGAACGGGTAAGACCATCGTCTTATATAGTAAAAGTTTAGACGTTATGGTTAGATATTTGGATTTGAAGAGCCTTGACAGACTATAGTAGGCTTTGTTGGCTTTTAGCAGTCGTGCGCGTATTTCTGGTTCCATGCTATTGTCGGCTGCTGTTATTGACCCAAGGTAGGTAAATGATTTCACGTCAAACTCGTGTTCCGCTACCTTGATTGTGGGACCAATGTTAGGTGTTCTTCCAGACGAGGCCACCATGTACTTTGTTTTGCTTTCGTTAATGTGCAGTCCCAGATTTCCTGCCGCTTGCTCAATCTGAGTGAAAGCTTCTTGTACAGCTGTTGTTGTTCTTCCAATGATGTCAATGTCGTCTGCGTAAGCCAGTAATTGGGTGGACTTGTGGAGGATTGTACCCCTTGATGTCACGCCCGAATCTCGGATCACTTTCTCCAACGCCAGGTTGAAAAGGAGGCAGGCCAGACCGTCCCCTTGTCGGAGTCCATTATAGATGTTGATTGGTCTGGACAGTGTTCCGGATACCTTTACTTGGCTTGACACATTGATCATGGTCAGCCTACATAGTCTTGTCAGTTTGTTGGGGATGCCGAATTCTCTCATGGCTTTGTAGAGTTCTACCCTGGCTATGCTATCATAGGCGGCTTTAAAGTCTATGACGAGGTGTTGAATTGAGTTTTGAAACTCTAGACATTTTTCCATAGCCTGCCTTAAGGTGAAAATCTGATCAGTCGTTGATTTGCCTGGGCTGAAGCCACACTGGTAATGGCCTATGATGTTTCTGGCGTATGGGGCCATCCTGTTTTGTAGGATAGCGGAGATTATCTTATACACGGTACTCAACAACGTTATACCGCGATAATTAGTGCACGCTGTGATATCTCCTTTTTTGTGTACCGGACAGAGGATGCCTTTTCTCCAGTCTTCTAGCATCACTTCCTGCTCCCATACTTGCACAATTAATTCATGAATCGCTTGGTGTAATGTAGGCCTTCCATATTTAACCATCTCCGCTGCGATGCCGTCTGCACCCGAGGCCTTGTTGTTTTTGAGCCGTCAGATGGCTCTGCTAACTTCTTCTGTGCTTGGTGGCGGCAGCATAGCATTGTCATCAGATATTGGTGGAGCCTCCGAATCCTCAGTTAGCTCGCCATTTAGCAATTCATGAAAGTGCTCTTCCCATCGCTCCAAGATGCCTTTAAGATCGGTGATCAGATTCCCTTCTTTGTCCTTGCAGTATGTGCAACGTGGTGTGAATTGCGTCATACTGCGGACTCTTTGGTAGAACTCCCGCGCCTGGTGCGGCCGTCGTTTTCTGTACTGTTCTAGCTCACAGACGAGATTTTTTTCCCAGGCTTCCTTTTTTCGTTTGTGAATTCTCTTTTCTTCTTTTCTGAGCTCTTTGTAGCGTTCTCTGCCCGTGTTCTCTGAGACTGCTGCATGGCTCGATACGCGGCATTCTTACGTTCAGTTGCCAGCTTGCATTCATTATCGAACCAGTCGTTCCGATCTTTACGACTTCTGCCTAAGATGGAATCAGCAGTACTAATGACAGTATTTTAAGGCGGGTCCAGTTCTCGTCGACGCCCGGCATCTCATCCCCAGGACTTAGGGCAAGTTCTAATGCATGACCGTAGCTGTTTCTGGCCATTTCATTGCGTAGTGCAGCTGTGTTGATTCGAGCCTGATCAGCGGATACAAAGCTTTTCAGCATTGTAATGCGCTCTCGGAGCACCATACCAACAAGATAGTGATCCGAGTCGAAGTTGGCACCTCGGTACGTTCGTACCGTCATCAGACCCGAAAGGTGAAGGCGGTCTATCAACACATGATCTATTTGGTTGCGAGTGTCTCCATCAGGAGATACCCAGGTGGCCTTATGGATATCTTTACGCGCAAATCTAGTACTTGCAACGACCAAGTTCTTACTTGCTGCCATCTCTACAACTCGCTGTCCATTGTCATTTGTGTTTTCATGCAAGCTGTGGTTGCCGACATATTGCCTGTATATGGGCTCCCGGCCTACTTTGGCGTTCAGATCTCCCAGTATGATTTTTACATCATACCTGGGGCAGGCATTAAGTTCCCGTTCAACTAATTTGAAGAAATGATGATGATGTTCTTAAATTTACTTCGCACACGAAGGGAGCATAGCCTTTCGTTTATTGCTTTAAAGCCGATAATGGTAGGCTTCATTCTTTTGCTAACCATAAAACCTACTCCTAGAACATGGTGTTTTGTATGAGAGCTGTAATATACGTCATACTCAGGTTTTTGCAAAACACCATTCCCTGTCCACCTCATCTCCTGAATGGCGGTAATGTCAGCTTTATACTTTGACAGGGTATCGACTAGATGATTTGAAGCTCGAGTTCTGTACAGAGTTCGAACGTTCCATGAAAAAATTCGTAAATCGTTTTGCCTTTTTCGTTGCCGTGGTCGTCGTCGTTTATTCCAGTATCCGAAGCATGCTGCTCGTTCCGTAATAATTGTTTTTTACGGGTGAGGTTATTAGCCTAACGCCAACTAGGGCTAGGGCTATTACAATTGCTATTATAGTTAATGTTGAAGTAATAATTATTAAATAGTTAGTATGATTTTTAATTTTTTGTAAGGGAACATAGTGGTTATCTAATTCGTTTATCTTCAAACTTATTTTGTGTAGACTCTTTATCTGATCTGGAATTTGAAAGTTAGTATAATTATTTACGTTATTTTGAAAATTTCTTAACACTTCCTCATGTTTGTAATTAAATATTAATTTTGGTAGGTCTGAGATACAATAAAAATGTTTTAATCTTACTTCACTAGTAAATAAAGCCTTACTACTAAGTATAAGGGTATTAGATAGTGCCTCACATCCTTCGATTATTTCGAGAATTCCAGTGTTGTTAAGAATTATTTGGAGTGTTGGGGCCTGTTTGCATCGTAGAAATAATCGTTCATTTTCGGGTGGTATGAATAACCAAGAATTCTTCTGCGCCAATTGTAGATTATATGGTATGACTTGGTAACATCACTCTAGGGACGCAGCTTCTAGGAATAGTTGTGACCTGGTCAAATAAGGTTCTCTCGCAAGCACTATTGATATGCGACATGTGGAAAGCTTCTTTCTGCTCGCAAATGTAGTTGTTGATTGCTGTAGCTGTGCACAGTGGCGGATTTAGGGGGGGGGGGCTATAGGGGCTTCAGCCCAGGGCGGAAAATTTTTAGGGGCGGCAAATTTTCAAAACATTTTTTTATATTTTAACCGGACAACGTATATATGAGAACGAATGATAATTTGAAACCACATGTCATAAAGAAGGTAGTAATCAGAGACTCTTTACTGTACACATTTAATCCCAATCGTATACGATATCCTTCCTAAACCAACCATCGCACAGTGGGGCAAAAGGCTGAAAAGCTGGCCAAAAATCTTTAACATTAACCAATCAATTTGAAATTTCGTTTTGGGGTCGGTGATCACGAATTTAGTGTCCATTTTTCATAAACAAGATGGCGGCTTCAAAATGGCGACCAAAAGTAGTTAAATATCCTTTAATTGCTACAAAACTTGGTATACGGGGGTTTTTGGGGTCGCTGATTACGAATTTAGTGTCCATTTTTCCATAATCAAGATGGCGGCTTCAAAATGGCGACCACAAGTAGTTAAATATCCTTTAATTGCTACAAAACTTGGTATACGGGGGTTTTTGGGGTCGCTGATTACGAATTTAGTGTCCATTTTATCATAAACAAGATGGCGGCTTCAAAATGGCGAAAAAAAGTAGTGAAATATCCTTCAATTGCTACAAAACTTAGTATACGGGGGTCGCTGATTTCGATTCGATTTCGCGGTATTTTTTTAATAAAAAAATATAAATTTTAAATAAAAACTTATAAGGAAATCAATCCTGTTCACGAGATAACTTAGCATCTATTAAAACACCCAGATCATCTTCTCCTGATAAAACCTGTTGCGGCTCTAATAATTTATTGTAGTTTTGTTGATAAATTCTGGCCTCTTCTGGATTTGTGGCTATATTTTTTTATAACTATTGAGGCCTGAACCTGTCCTTCCGCTCGTAACTTCATACAACTAGCATATATCAATGATTCTGTAGGAACAGAATCACGCAACTCTTTTGCCTTAGACGTTTTTGTTCGTTCAGAACATAATTCAAATGGAATAAGTTGTCGACCACGTTTTTTATTCGAAAGTTGTTTTATGAAACGAGGGAAAGAAAGTGCAGTTTCCAGCCACTCTTTATTATTTTGTCGAAATTTGTCTTCGCTCCTACATGCTTTTGACCATCTTCTTCTATACTCATACTTAAACTTAGATAGAGTCTGTTTTAAAATACCTAAATTACTCTGATCACAACTAGTCTTATGTTGCAGCTCTTTCAGCATAAAATCATATTGGTCGCTAAAGTTATCCTTTCCAGAACACTTCATAATATTAAGAAGTTCTTTTCTGGTTATAAATAAAGTATTTAGACTCGTCCCTAAAATAAGTAATGAATATTACTGCACATTGAAATATTTAAGAAATAATTTTGGTTTCACAAATATCCATAAACATTCGCATAATTAATAAAGTAGCAAAAAGTAGCAACTTTTTTTTTATTTTCCTTTAAGTAGATACATGGTATAAGGACCCTAACAATATTTAAGTTGATACTTGAGATACTTTGGAACCTAAAGAAAACCTCAATTTTTAATAGATTTTAGTACAATTTTATAGGGTCAGAATTTCTCAAACGGATCACCTGAAATTGATGAAAATTCATTTCCTCTTGAAATTGACTTTTTTCGATAGTGTTTATCATTCCTAAGGTAAATCCAAACTGAATTCGTTCAAACATTTTTTTTGTTAATTTTATTAACAACTAAAGATTTTCGTCATTTTTTTTTTAAATTAATTTCGGGTGATCCAATTTTTCGATTTTTATCTTTCTTGTGGCAATTGAATCGTCATTTAACATAGATTTATCATGATTTTTTCCGATCCGAAAACTTGCTTTTTTATATAATATTTTCAAATTTGTTTATAACAAATTGGTAAACAAATGTGTTCTCCACCATATTTTGACTAGAAAAAAAACCACATATACTTCCTTCAATTCTCTTTAATATTCCGTTGAGAAAAAAAAGGGATCGCATTTTGAAAAAGGGTTATTCGAGGGTAATCATAGTCGCGCGAGGTGCCAAAGTTACGGCGTTCTTTCGCGCGTATGTATTTATTCATCACCGCGTACATGTTTCTCGCTATGTTAAAAGGATTTCTTGAGAAATTCTTGAGAAATTTCTTGAAAATTGAAATTCTCACTGTGGCCGTTAGGATAAGTTACGAAGCATTTAATTTCTGCGAAATCGTAGGTAGGTAAGTGTTATTTTGAAATAGTACAAGTGGGTGTTTCTAAATAACATTTCATTTCATGAATTTCTGCCAGTTGTTGAGAGTATCTGCCCCAGTGAGCGTCGTGCGTAATATATTCATCTGGAGAGCCACGGTATACAGAAACAAGGTAGTGAAAAAGACTGTATACCGAAAACAATATTTTAGTGCTGACGTCACGTGGGGCCCACTTTCCATATAAAGTCGAAGCTGTTGTTGTTGTTTCTGCTTTAGGGCTGACGTCTCTAGGCGCCCAATTTTTACGGTATTCAAAGCTGTCGTCTCTTTTACATTATCTAATTTTTCTGTATACCGTGCTGGAGAGCGATGTGTCAGATGGGTCTAAAGGCCCCAATACATTGGATCCGGTCCAAAATTAGGGCACACACACGATAGCGCCTGAGCCAGTCAGCCGATTGCAGTCGGTTAGACGAGCACATCTCTGTTTTTTCATTTCCGAAATCAATATAAGTTGTCGTAAAATATAACATTAGGAATATTATTTATTTTAAATGATTGTTGTTGATGGCGAGTTCATGTTTTTAAGGGATTACTGCTGACATATTTCGTCACTGATAGAGACAGTGCCGTGGCCCGTGGAGACGCTAAAACATGGTACGAGTAAACATGGTACGACCAAAAACCCGCAGACGGTAAGCCATGTGCTAAGACCGATTTACTTAAACACCGCTTTCTTGTCAAAATATTTCAAGTTAATCTGTCATTCAGTTGTCAACTGGTAAATTGAAACATTTCGTGTACGAGTAAATTTGGTCAAACAAGTCCGCAAATGGTGGGACATGGTATCATCAACACGAAACTCCGCCCACGAACATCGACGGAAATCAAACCAGTTTTGATTTTAGTCGGACCGTTGGTCGGACCAAAAAACTGGTACGCGTACCGGCCCGTACACGGCTAACATTACCTCGAACATGGTCCCTGTACCATGTTTACTCGTACCATGTTTTAGCGTCTCCACGGGCCTTAAGGCATAAGCCGACGAAGCCCAGTCTTGGGGTCTCCGCCTTGAGGGGGCCTCTTCATATTCGATTTTTTTTCAACAAATTTGAACGCAAAATTCAAATTTTCTTATTAGTTATCCAATGATAAAATTAAAAAATCTATTAGCATAAATAATAAGTTTTAATTTATTATGGGTCTTACGTTTTATAAAATATACAAAAATATTTTCATCCAATCATACTCAAAATAAAACATTTTATTAAAGTAAAAAATTCACAATAATTTACAATTTGTTTCTTGATTTTTTTAATGCAAAATCAGCGATACTGGTTTCAAAGTCGATGTTGTTACAAAGATCTGATTCAGTAAACATTAGTGCCAAACTATTCAGTCTTGTATCTAGCATTGTATTTCTGTGCTCATCTTTTAAGAAATGTTAGAGCTGAAAAAGATCTCTCTCCAGTGCAGTTTGTTACCATCATACATAAAAATATTCGGAAACATATTTCAATATTTGGGAAAGTAGAAACTAAGAATTCTTTTTTTATTCTGGCGTACAAATAAATTATCGATGAATTACTCATTTTTCCTGATGTTTCCAAATAAAATTTGAAATGAACACATTCAGAAATCAAAAGATTCTGTATCTATGTATATCAATATCATATTTTTCAGCTAGTGTTTCACACCTTTCTTTTATTGCTTCGTCAGTCATCTCTTGCAAATGGGGAAAAAACTGAAATTCTCATTGATTTTACTATACGCTAATTTTCGTTTTTTCAGGTTAACAGAAAGAGAATCTATAATGGGATAAAAATTTTCGATTTTTAATGAATCTTCTTTGTTGAAAAGAGTTTCATCACTTTGTCCCTCGAATCTTGTTAATTTAACACTTCTACTCTTTAATCTAGTTTTTTTTTTTTTTTCATTAATTGTTATTATATTACTCTCAATGAATTCTTTGGTTTTTCTTATATAATCATCAAATGTATCTCTTAAATTATAAAAGTATTTCTCGAGCGAATCAAGTATGTAAGTTAACAACCACAGCTAAGTCCAATGTCTCTTTTTGCAAAGTTTTGTTAGTTGAATTGATTTTAAATAAAACAGCATCCCAAAAAATGGTGAGAAAAATATTATCAAATTGAGTTAGTTTTTCGAATAAACTTGAAGACACGAGTCTAGTCTCACTTGATTGTGTTGTATCACTGGAAAGTAGCAAAAGAGATTTTAAAATATTGCCATAACTTCCACGGAGAGCAGTGAGAGCATCACTTCTGGCTGACCATCTGGTATCGGATAACGGTTTTAGCAGCTTTTTTTGTCACGTAGGACTGATACTAACTTTTGCCACCTGCATGTGGGGTCCGAAAAAAAGTGTACAATTTCTGCACTAAATAGAAAACTTGCTTGACCACAGTACTACAGTCTACGCTTTTAACGCTAATCAAATTCAAAGGTTGGCCTGCGCAAGGTACATACTCAGCGTAGTCTAGCTTGGAGGCCTGAGTATTGTCCTGACATATTTGACGCATTGTCATATGACTGGCCACGACAGTTATTGATACTGATACCATTATCATTTAAAAATGTTAAGACGACTTTAGACAAATACTCAGCTCCATGACCTTCAATAGGAATAAATGCCAAAAATCTTTCACGTGAACCATCATTGGTGACATAGCGAATAGTAAAAGTCAATTGGCCCTGATGTGAAATGTCAGGAGTTGAATCTACACTTATAGAATAATACTTTGCTGCCTTGACTTCATTTATTATTATAATCAAAAATTTGTTTTGCCATCAGTTCTAAAAGTTATTCACAAATATTGGGGAATACCTAATATGAACGCTTCCTCACATTCACAGAATTTATAAAACATATTTTTTCAATTTTTTAATTACATGGTTTGCAATAAAGTTTCAGCAAATTAGCATTTAACTAGTTTGGGTAACCTACTTTTTCTTCGATTTAAGTGGGTTTTAGTATTTGTCAATTGACTTTTAAGCTTAATGCTGTATGAATATTTTAGGGGGGCCTCCATCTGTAGTGGCTTAGGGCCTCGCAATCTATAAAGACGGCACTGGATAGAGAAAAACCTAAAATGTAATAAAAATTGTTTATCTTTAATCGGTGATGGCAAATGCCCGTTATAACTCTTAAATAACAAAAATAATATTTATTCAGCCTAAGTTTAAATTTAGTATTCACGTTTTTCGCGATAGGCTAGTATTGGTGCGGTAATGTTGTTAGCAGTGATTTTAAAAACCTGGTTGATGGATGATGTAAGAGCGGTGGTGGGGCGGCAGATATCTTCCAGCCCGTAGGCGGGGATTGTGTAAATCCGCCCCTTTTTGTGCATTCTCGCAGATCCGAAATGAGCATTAGAAAGTAATGTTGTTCTGAAGAGTCGATTATGAGGAATTGCTTTTCTGGTATTATGACAACATGGGTTTTATTAACTACCTGCGGTATACTAGTGATCTTAAAAATTCTAAATTCCATAGATGTGGTTAAAGGTATATTTAGTAGAAAATTTAGTCTTTTATTACTGTAATAACTTATAGTCTCAATTATCTTATAATAAAATTTCATATTTATAGTATTTAATGTGATTGGTAAATTTACACCACTGGGTAAGGATGTTTGTATTTTAATGAGTTCCCTTAACAGATCGAAGGTACTTATAATATGTATATGGGTGTAAGTTTCCTCTTAAGGCTGAATTCAATATATCTAATAGGTGGGTTTGCACAATTAAGTACCTGTCGGTGAGAGATATAAACATAACAAAGATTTCATTAATGGTGGAAATGTGTTGAACTATGTTGGTTATATTTTGAATCAGATTTATTTTAAATATTGACTTAGAAATTTTGGAGTCTAGTTCAGTAATATAATCAATTGTTTTATTGATGTGATCTATAACGGTCTTCTGGACTGTAGTTTGTTCCTTCATCAAGTTGTAAACATGTTCTTCGTTTTCGTTTAGTAGTTTTACTTGTTCATCGTAGTAGATTCTATCATTTTCATCCAAAGTTCCGAATAATTGTCTCGAAATAGTACACAACATTCACTAATCCCCGTTTGGATATTAAATCATCCTTAGATCCCAGAATGTTACTTATCTGTTTATTCTGTACTTGTATTATGTTTATTGTTTGATTTATGTGACTAAGAACATTTTTACAGTCGTTACTTCACATAAGTTTAGTAATTGATTATGTAAAGTTTGAACGCGTTTATTCTGTTCCTTAATGTCTTCTAGGTCAATGTGAACTAGTAACTTCCATTGGTCATTAAAAACTTTGAGGTTCCCCACGTCTTCGTAATATAACCCAAGTTGATTTTTGAGGTGCGTTATCTTAAAATTTTCCGGATTCTCCGTAAGAACTTGGGTTCCACAATAGATTGCCAATAATGTTAGGAATGCATCGATCTTAGCCATTTTAATTTTACCTATAACGAAAAGTGAGTGATACAAATTAGAGTAGGGTATTATTTTTTATAAGTATCGTTGAGTTTACTTTAGCTTTATCTATAACTTTGTATGGACCTAGCCACGGCGACAATAATTTTTTATTCTGTCCCTTTTTGCATGATTCGTTCTTGAGAAAGACTGAGTCGCCTTCTTTAAAACTAGCAGGGTTTACTGTATGATCATAGTATAGTTTACTCAATTCCTTTTGCTTATTAATGTTTTCTCTTGCAATTTCATTAGAGTGTTGTAACCGAGATTTAAGTTCATTATAGTAAACATCATAGTTGTATAATGGTTCAGGTGGACGTGTAAGGGTTGAAGGTATTTCAGGTTTGCGTCCATAAACTAATTCGAGTGTGAACCCGGTAGTACTACTAGGGGTTGTGTTGAAAACGAATATTGCATATTTGATCCAACTGTCCCAATCGTCTTGAGACTTGTTGATAAAACATCGTAAGTATTCGGTCAGACTTCGATGACTACGCTCGCACGAGCCGTTTGATTGAGGTCGGTAAGCTGTAGTCTGTATCTTTTGAATTTTTAACAACTTACACGTTTGCTTAAAGATGCGCTCATGAAATTTGAGCCTTGCTCCGTCAATAATATTTTGGGTGTACCATGCCTGAATATTATTTCGGTTGCTAATTTTTCAGCTATTACATTGGCTTCTTGTGACGGAATAGGTATAGCGTCGCAATATTTATTTAGATAGTCAATAAAGGTAAGTAAGTACTTATTTCCCAAAGAGGTAGTAGGAAGAGGACCAACGATATCCATAGATATTTTTTCAAATGGTTCACGCGCTGTTGAAGGTATCAACAAAGGTTCCTTTGTGTATCTTGTGATTTTATTCCGCTTGCATGTCTCACAATTTTTAATATAATTCTTTATATCTTTATACATGTTTCGCCATTTATATTTCATTTGGATTCTTCTGAAAGTACGGTTCAATCCGAATTTCAATTCAGGTAAATGCAGGACATTTTCAGTACAACAGGATACCACTCTTTCCCGTCAAAAGCTTCCAACTCCACTGTCCCGACTGCTATGCCATCTATTTCAGATGAATCTTCCAAGAGAATAGACACAGGGTTGGTCATTTCAGTGTATTCGTTAAACCATTCTCGACGCGCGGTCATGTGTTGCGTTACCGCGCTGTCTTGATACCAGGCTGACATCCTTTCCTCCCGGGTCGGACGTTTTCAAACTGGCTGTCACACAGGCAACGGGAGGTTTGCGTGAACTTTGTGAATCTAAGCTGTCATCTCGCCGTTGAGTACATTCTTTAGCGAAATGGCCTTTCTGTCCACACGAGTTGCACTTGTACATTTTCTTGCAGTATGCGAGATATTTGGCACAGGGTTTTTTCGTGCAGTCCTTTTTAAAGTGTCCCTTCTGACCACACTTGTAACAGTTAGCTTGTCCCTTCTCAAGTTTGTTCTGTGGTTTTACTGGCTGCTTTTTGTTTTTATTCACTAGAAGTGCATTGATCGAGCTCACTTCCAGTTCACCTGTCGCATCGTGCTGACGATCATCTTCAAGTCTCAGTCTTTCGATCATGGTAGTCAGGCTTCTGTCGGCTGCTGGCGCGTTATGCCACGACGCACAGTGGGGCTCGCTCATAGAAGGTTCTGCTCAAAACTTAATTTTCAAAATGTGGAAATTTTTCAAAAAAAATTGTATAATCGTAGTTGTAATAATGTATCAGATCACGTGTAACAATATTAAGTCGATGACTGCTATGAATCATCGAGCGCATGAGCATAAAGTTTCCGTTGGGGTGTTAATTCACATATTAAGGAAGTTTCATTCCAAACGTTGGTGAAATTGTTTCTTAGATTTTGAAGCTCGGTCTGAAAATTTCTAACTTTTTTAGTGCAAAAGCTTATGCCGCTTTGTTTGCATTGGAAAATTTCGAAAAGGATATCGATTTGGGGAAAGATTTTTGAAAAGATTTTCAGCATAAATACAAACTGCAAATAATTTAGAAGTACAGAGAGACCTCGAGCACTGTTAACCGTTTCGGAATCCCAAAAATCTTCTTCATTATCCGTTATGTATTCAAAAAGAGTATTAAGATTATCTAAATTATCATACAGTTAAAATAAGTCTACCATTGAAATTATAGCGAGTGTGAGCTACTTTTGGAAGTCTTCACTTTAAAAACTTGTCGTGAACAGCGGTTTTTTTAGTTGAGTGACTAAAGAAATTTGAGAAGCCTGTGATTGACTGAAAAAAAAAGACGGGAAGTACCATTACTTCTCGATGGCACAGTAGACATGAATATGTCTTATCCCTGGGTTCTATTTGTTTCTTGTTCTTATTGGAAATCACCTTCTTGTTCTTATTGGAAAGTACCCCTGGAGGGGGTCGAAAGGAATGCACACAACAATATATTTCTGTCTCGCTTCAATACATACCCTTCAACCACCTTATCCTTTTTCCACAATGTAACAGAATACAAACACACGAAACGACCGTACCGAAACTCGTAGACCGTTAAGGATGTCTACCACCCCAAACCTGCTAAGTTATGGGCTTCCAAATATTTATTAATAACCACCTGTGTAAACTATTTTAAATTGCACGTTAATTAAAAGAATAGTTTGAGTACAACTTAGAATTTAGATTTTATTTAACTTGATCGAGCAATACATTGTAGGGCTGAAGGCCTTTTCTCAAAAATGTCTGACACGGTTGAAAGCTACGCACAAAGTGAACGAAACAATGCATTGTATGGCTGAAGGCCTTTTTTAAAATTTGTTGTCGTAGATCATGAAGTAGTAGATCATGAAGTAGTAGATCATGAACATTTCCACCCGCCTCGTAGTTAGACGATGATGAGTACTCCGCCCGCCATGAATGACCAAGAACGCTGCAATTGCCAAAGGTTTAAAGTTGATGACCTGTAGAGTTAAGTAAGCGTGAGGTGAGCATCCGCCCGCCGTGAGGGACGGAATTAAATTCGTGGTAAGTTGGTTGTTGTTAGTTAAGATTGGAAATCCTGACTGTAAATGAAGTAAGCAATTAGTTCGTGGTATGAACCGTAAAACACATATGTTAGTGATAGAACGGATGTTAATCACATGTAAGCAGTTAATTTGGACTGTGCACAGGAAGAACACATAATTTAGTAATAGAGCGTTTGTAGAGTCCATCTTTATGGCGGACAGTTACGACTCTAATGTTGCCATCAGGACCGGGATGCACTTCAATAACGCGGCCCAGGAGCCATTTGGAAGGAGGAAGTTTATCGTCTTTGATAAGCACCAGGTATTCCTAAGTTGTAAGTGGTGGATATATTCCTTGTACCATCTACTCCATATATCTTCGTACATCCTTTGAACTAATTCCCATCGAGTAAGTCGGTTACTAGGACAATCTAACCTAGTCGGTGTTGGAACTGTAGATAAATTGCCTCCAGTCAAAAAATGTGCTGGCGTTAACGCTGAAATATCTGCTGGATCGTCTGATAAAGCGTATAAAGGACGTAAGTTAAGGCAGGCCTCAACTTGCGTCGTGAGCGTCAACATTTCTTCCACAGAGAGTATGTGGTCTCCTACTACGCGTCGTAAGTGATGTTTATAAGATTTGACTCCTGCTTCCCATAGGCCTCCGAAGTGAGGAGAAGCAGGAGGGATAAATTGCCAATCGGTCCCGTCGTTGAGCAAGGCTTCAGGAATTTGAGCTTCTTGTAAGGCGCATTGAAATTGGCGACTTAGTTCTTTGTTAGCCGCTACAAATGTCGTGGCGTTATCACTGTATAATTTAGAACAGTTTCCTCGTCGGCTTATAAACCGTCTAAAGGCAGCTATAAAGGCTTCAGCGGTAAGATCCATCACGAGTTCCATGTGAACTGCTCGTGTGACAAAGCAGATAAACAAGGCGATGTAAGACTTGACAACTTTCAAGCCTCGTCCTTTGACGGGCGTGATGGAAAATGGACCTGCATAATCAACACCGGCTGTTAAAAATGGTTTGGCTGGGCACACTCGGTCACGAGGGAGGTACGCCATGATTTGGCTTGCTGGTCTCGCACTGTAGCGAAGACAGACTATGCAGACTATGACTATGCAAGATAATCGGATATTTTTCATCCCAAGGCAATAGCGAGTTTGTTAACCTACCAGAGACTCGTAGAATACCCTCCTTATCTAAGATTGGGTTTAGGCGGATGATGCTGCTGGATGCTTGAAGTGCTTTGCCACTCGCTAATTTAGAAATTTCCTTGGAAAATGAGTGTGATTGCACTAAGCGAATGAGTCGTAACAAGGCTGAGTTAAGCTCTGCTATTTTAAGATGACCAGTAAATTTTTCCGCATTCGGCTTCGCGTTAGCGTAAAAGCGACAACAATAAGCTGTAACACGTAACAGTTTCCGAAGATTGGAGTATCTGCTGAGCAGTGGAAATTCATTTATTTCACCTCTGGATAGTAACGAGATATTCGGGCGTTTTTCTTCATCAACTAATGCAGCAGATGAGGTAGATGTTGGCATCAGCGGCCACGTAGTGGAGTTCGTTGTCAGCCATTGTGGTCCAGACCACCATAACGAGTGAATTTTTAATTGTTCAACGGAGATCCCTTTTGTTAGACAGTCGGCAGGATTGTGTTCAGATAATACATGTCGCCAAGTAGCGTGGGGTAATTTCTGATGTATTAAACTGACCCGATTGGCCACGAATACCTTCCAACGCGCTGGATGTTCTCGTAACCAAGTTAAAACAACTGTGGAATCACTCCATGCATGAACAGGAATCTGGTGAAAGTCGAGGCTGTCTTGGACATAAGATACGAGTTCAGCTAATAAGGTTGCACCACATAGCTCCAGTCTTGGCAGCGAAATCGTTTTATGGGGCTGACTCTTGTTTTAGCTGCAAGTAGTGATACCTGGATGATATTATAATCCTGTATTACGCGAAAGTAAACAGCTGCACCATACGCTGATAATGATGCGTCACAAAAGCCATGCAACTCTAATCCAATGTAAGAGTCATCAATTCCTACCCAACGTTGGATAGTTACATCATGAAGTTGTGACAGATGTGCCTTATAACTGATCCAAGTAGCGACAATTGAGTCTGGAAGATTGTCGTCCCATCCTGATTTTGCCAACCATAGTTGTTGTAAGAAGATCTTTGCTTTGATTGTGCTCGGTGACAACCAGCCTAGTGGGCCATAGATTTGACTTATGGTCGATAGAATGGACCGTTTAGTTATGTTCGCTGCGGAAGACAACTGCATTTTGCAGCTCAGCTTATCCGAAGATGGGTCCCATTTGATGCCCAGTGCAGAGACTTGCGTATCACGTAACAGTTTAGATGCATTAACTGATTCCTTATCTTGATCCGGAATATCAGCGAGAAGGTCCGGATGATTCGATAACCACTTGCGTAATTTGAATCCACAGAGTTGTAGTACTTGACGGATCTCATTGCGGATTTGTATCGCAGAGTGTAGATTAGATGATCCGAACAAAGCATCGTCAACGTAGAAGTTTTTACGTAGTACTGATGCCCCTAGTGGGTATTTAGTATCATAGTCATTGGCTATCTGTTGAAATATCCGACATGCTAAGTATGGTGCGCAACTGTGCCGTACGTGACTGTGTTTAATCGATAGCATTGTACTGGTTGAGTTGGATTGGAACGCCATAAAATTCTCTGTAAGTCCGTGTCTTGGGAGTCAACGAGTATCTGACGATACATTTTTTCTGCGTCAGAAGTAAAAACATATTTAAATAATCGCCATCGTAGTATGACTGCACGGACATCTGTCTGAAGTTTAGGACCTGTATGCAAAATGTCGTTGAGCGAGATGCCTGTAGATGAGCGTTGAGAGGCGTTAAAGACAACACGCAGCTTAGTAGTAGTGCTGCTCATCTTAAGCACTGCATGATGAGGAAGATAATAGACATGGTCCCCATGACTGTCTTCTGACAAGACAGGTTCCAGATGCCGAAGTTCGCTATATTCGTTCATGAAGTTAGTATAATCCTCACGCAGTTGAGGGTCGTGATCAAACCGACGTTCTAACTTGTATAAGGTAGCAAGAGCTGCTCGTCGAGAGTCGCCTAAACTATTCCGTGACGACCTCAAGGGTAGATGAACAACATAGCGTCCTTCAGGAGTACGATAATGAGTATCTATGAAGTGTTGTTCACATTCAGCTTCAGCAGGAGTGAGTTGAGGTGGAGAAGGTAGTTCTTCCGTTTCCCAGAACTTAGATAGAAGAGCATCAATCTCAATAGAAGATGTGTGATAGCTACGAATCACAATCGTAGGAGAGATGGGCACCCTGACACCTCCGAGCAGGATCCACCCTAGAGAAGTGAGCAGGGCTGTAGGGGATCCAGCTGGTCCGCGTAGTATCTCTGCCTGAATGATTTGAGCGTAGATTTCGGCTCCTAGAAGAATATCTATACGAGATGAAGTGTGAAACTGAGGATCAGCTAATGGTAGCCCTTGCAAGTGTGGCCAGTGCCTGGTAGGTAGGTCATGTGTCGGGAGTAAACGTGTTATATTGGATAGAAGTAACGAATCAACGTAAAATGAACTGTGCTGGTTTACAGTAGATATGACTTCATAAGAGACAGACGTTCTGGCTCGTCCGACCTCGACCTGTCCGACTGTTTCAACAACAACGTGTATCTTTTGTTTGGGTAGTCGAAGTAAGTTGGCTAACGAAGTCGTGGTAAAGTTGGATTCGGATCCTGGATCTATGAGTGCTCGAGCTTTGATGATTCTACCATCTGTTGATTTTATGAACACCATAGCAGTTGCTAATAAGACTGACGACGAGTATTGTGAGTTATTTGTCAGATGCGCACTGATTTTGCGAACTAGAGGAGTTTCCGCCGAATGAGCTAATGAGGTAGCTGGCGTAGAAGCTGAGCCATTAGGTTTTTGGTTGATAACGGCTTTGTGTACCATCGTGTGATGCTTCTGCTGACAAAGCTGGCATCGCTTAGTCGACTGGCAATCCGTAACTTTATGATCTATTCTAAGGCAATTGGTGCAGAGCCTCTTGGTTTGCAAAAGCGCTAATCGTTCTTCAGGGCTTTTTGACATGAACTGGCGGCAAAAAAGTATGAAGTGATTTCGGTGACAGTGACTGCAGACTGGTGATAATGTTGAGTGGTGACTTTTAGTTACTGTAGGAGAAGAACGATGAGATGACATATTCTTCTTATTTATGGGAAGAGTCGGTGTAAGTGCATTAAGTGTATGAATGCGACCTTCCAGAAACGTTTTCAACGAAGCAAACTGAGGTATATGCGTAGATGATTTTAGCGAGGTTTCCCAATCCCTGCGAGTGACTGGATCAAGTTTAGTTGACAAGAAATATGAAAACCAATCATCCCAATGTTCAATAGGCCTCTTCAAGTTTTCCAACGCTTTAACTGCTTGGGTGAAACCGTCAAGAACTCGACGGAGTTCTGGCGCTGTCTCAGCTGACATGTTTGGAATGGTGACCAAGGCTACTATGTTAGCATTTACCAGTACTCGGGTATTATCATACCGATTGATCAATATTTCCCAGGCTGCTTGATAATTCTCGGAAGTTATCGCCAGATGTTGTACGAGTTTAAAGGCTTCCCCCGTTAAAGATGATTTTAAGTAGTGCATCTTTTGTATTTCAGCTATAGTATGATTGTCATGGATCAGTGATCGGTAAGTATCTCGAAACGAGGGCCATTCGAGATATGAGCCACCAAAGCTTGGTAAGTTGATCTTAGGTAGCTGCACAGCATTATTATTACTAGCAGTAGGTGTAAAATTCATCGATAAGTCATGAGATGATTGAAGAGGTTCTAACTCTTCTTTCAGCCAACTTATTGCTTCTGTGTAAGCACATTCGACTAGTGAGAAGTTATCTTGCTTCAAGATTTCCTCGGTTGCTCTTTGGTCTCCCGTAACAACTTCATTAAGCTCATCATAAGACTCGACGAATTGAGCCCAATAGCTTTCCAGTAATTGAAGACGGGCATTGAGAAAAGATACTGTACGCTTATCCTTTGCTGTTTTGCTAGAATTCACCTTAAATTTCGTAATTCTGTCTGCACGTGAGCTAGCTTTAGTTTTAAGTGACTCGAGTAGTGTGTTTGATTTGTTTGTAGCCATGGTAGGTAAATTGTTCCGGAAAAACAGCGTGGCAGTATAGCTAGAGCTACTGTGAATCGTTAACGTTTAACTATTAAGAAATGTACAAAACCGTGATCTAAAACCGGGTAAGAGTAACTTATACTGTTATATTCAAGTGTAAATGTATATTTTAATAAATAACACAAAAAGTTGTTTAGTTCAATATTAATTTCAATATAATTTAGTTTAATTCAATATAATTTGCACTTCGATGACACGTATTCAGATTCAGAGTTTAATTAATATGCGCTTAGCGTTAGGCAATAATTTTCACTATGTATATCTCTTACATCAAATTATTGTCATATTATATTATATATATAATTGTCAACATCACATAAATTATAATGTAGTAACATTGGAACAGTGGCGTAGCGTGGATTTGTGCCACCCGGGGCGAACCATAAATTTGCTGCCCCCTACTTTCGAATTGATTCTTTTAATCAATGAATCAAAACCCAACTTGAATTTCAAGTAATTTTCAATCCAAGAATTCAAGGCATCATGTAAACGCAATGAATTATATGTAACTAATGAATGTTCGGTAAAGTGCGCGCCAAAATAAATGGGAATTTTACGCGCAGGTGAGGAAATGACAACTCCACACACATTAACATTCCGTGTATGGATAAAATTCAAGCGCACATGCATTTTAATTTCCCTTTTCAAACTCGTTTACCGGGAATAACACTCCACCATATCATCTGACCAGGACAAGAGTCGCGTAGTGAGACGGATTGAATTGTGATTGAACATATAAATGAGCGGGTGACTTGGGGCTTTAAACGAACGGAATGGCGAGGTGCACTTTTCTTTTCGAATCCACTTTCGTGGTGAGGATTTGAGACTTTCACTGCGCATTAAAAAATCGATTTTGAGATTTTCAATTGTTTTGACGCAGGCCATATCCGTGCTTCAAGGTTGGCCTAAATTATAAACTTTAACAAACCCAGAGAGCTGGAATCAGTAATTTCTCTCTGTAATTTATTTCAGTCTGTCTTTAGATAGAAAGCCTCGTAGACGCTTAAACTCTTCTCTGTTCCAATATCTGGAGGTTTCATTTCCCATCATCGTAGCCCAATACTATTACAGGCGATTTTAACTACAAATGCGGCAGCTGTTGGAGTCCTCAAACTTCAGCATTTACAGCCCGCGTCATAAAAGAAGGGAATCTTAATATCGCTGTTTCCATGCACATTGAGAGTCTCATACAAGAGAGCAACGTCACTCTGTTTGTATAAAAACGAACGAACGAACTTACAACAAAACTACAATTCAACTGAAAATAAACAATTGAATCAATTTTTCACCACAATCTAACCGACTGAGTTATTCACAATTTGGCAATCCGCTGTCAGCTGCCAATGCACACCTATCGTGTTTCATATGCGCTAGTCCAGAAATAAGGTTCATATTTATAGTCCAGAAATAAGACCAAACCCAAATGAAAAGTAACGCAGAAGTAAAGTAGACGTAACTTCCACTGAAGCAGATGTAACATCCACTTACTTCCAAATTGGTCACTCTCACACAGGGCCGGCGTTTGGCTTTTTTGCGCCCGGTGCAGCATGCCATATACATATTGCGCCCCCTTCATTGTTGTTCATTTTTTTGATGGCAGTAAAGGAAAATGAAAGACGACACAAACATTCATTGAGAATGAAGGCACGGAATTTTTCTTTCACTTTTTTTTTAAATTGCGCCCTGTCCAATTGCGCCCAGTTCAAATACACCAGTTGCACCTATGAAAGCGCGCCCTTGCCTTTGTCCAATCAGGATTTGCTTCGCGATCTTGCTTTTGTGCTGAGTTTACTTACGCTTTAAGTTCACAAAACTCACCCGCTAATGCTGAGTAATGCTCTCCGATGATTTTCATTATGAGCTGCACTTCCTTAACTATTTCCAGCACTAATAATACTATAAACTCGAATCTCCATAACGGAGGTCTCTATGTCGTTCTCCAATCCTTTATATTTCGAAGGATAATAGATGGTTACTGCACTGCATGTATTGGTTTCTACGGTAGAGTCTTACATAACAAAGCAGTCCACTTAACAGCCTTACTGGACATAGAAGCCGCTTTCAAAAACTTCAGAACAGAGGCGATCCAGGTGTTTCTCGCCGAAGTAGTAATCTATAATAGTACAACTAATTTGAATTACAAATCATGACCTAAGGCACCGTTACCAGCCAAGAAAGGATAGACGACAAAATCAGGCGAACTAAATGAAATTGCATTGGTCACACCTTGCAGAAGACAATGGTAAAACGCACAGAAGATGCATTCCGTGTAATATATGACAATGGGATCACTTTTCCAACTTTTTCAAAAAAAAATTTAAATCTTAATTTCTGGAATTGGGCCCGGTGCAAGTGCACCATTTTCACCTAAGAAAGCGCCGCCCTTGCTCTCATACATTTATATGGAATGATACCTAACTTCACCTCACTTCACTTCCCTTCCCATTTGGGTTTGGCCTGTAGACACCATCAGCCAGGACATCGTGCTGGATGTGGCAATGGTTAGGGCTTCATGTTGCCGGCAAGATCTCTACCTCTGTCCAGTTTGGCCGCCGCCCCCAACAACTACGCCGCCCGGGGCAATGGCCCCCTCGGCACCCCCCACGCTACGCCACTGCATTGGAATACAAGTTAGTAAACGCAGTTGTATTAATGCTCACGTAGATGCTTAATATATTGCCACAATAAACAAATCTTTGAAATCTGTCCATAAGAATACAAAACATACGAAGGTCGAACCAAATGCAGTTCTCACTCAAGTGTAAAACCAAGCAACAATGTTGCTAGCAATTAAAATGTTGCCGTTGAAGCCAGAACTGCTGATAATAGAAATTAATATAAATTGATTCCGTGTGTGTGGCTATGAATGCAATAATGCGAGTCTGGGCCCTGTGCTATGCATTTACCGCTGCACGTTATTACAATGAGAATTTACATTTATGTGTTAGTGCAAATAATTTGGAACGGACTCACCAACGGACGCGACGTATGACCTTCGATGTCCTATCAATTTTTTTCTCGTATCGTCTGCACACCTGGAAATACTGAATTGTTCCTGGTATGATGATTTTTGACTCTCTCTACAATGTTATAATTCCTCTTTGCCTTTCACCGGTCTTTGCCGCGTGTCTTCGAAGTACTTGCACTAGTTACTATGATCACTGATGTATGTATGATCACTTTGTGTTTTTTAGAAAAGGTACCGGAAAGTAGGAAGATCCGGCTCGAAGGACCAAAAAATGTAAACTATTTTAAATTGCACGTTAATTAAAAGATAGTTTGAGTACAACTTAGAATTTAGATTTTATTTAACTTGATCGAGCAATACATTGTAGGGCTGAAGGCCTTTTCTCAAAAATGTCTGACACGGTTGAAAACTACGCACAAAGTGAACGAAACAATGCATTGTATGGCTGAAGGCCTTTTTTAAAATTTGTTGTCGTAGATCATGAAGTAGTAGATCATGAAGTAGTAGATCATGAACAACCTGATTTTTTCAGGATCGCTTAAGAAAAATATGTGGAATTACATGGTATATGTGTCCGACAAAATTTGTTTGCCGATTTCGCCGTCCGAAGAGTCAAAGTCGTCTATTTCATGAAGGAAAAAAATTTATACATAACCGTCGGACAAAAACGGTGTTATGTGCCAAAAACTACTGCCTTTGATGTGATAAGAATGTCGGACACGTAAATCACGCCTACTCCATAGTCCGCCAAAAAAAACATAAAATTTTTCTAACATTGACATTATATGTAGTTCAGCGGCCCCGCTTTCAAACCCGTACCTGTTATCAATGTTAAATCCTAATTAGATGATCCCCTCGCATACTTATTCTTTATGTTCCCAGTAAAGATTGCACAGTGTTGAAGTAATTTTTAACGCAACAACTAACAAACTTTAATATTGCTTTTCCTGCGTTTGCAGGCCATTACAAAAAGACTGACTAATTAATATTAATTGATTTTCAATTTCTTTTAATTAAGAAAATAAAAAATCCACGATACGGTAGACACGTAACATCCTTACTAGTTGACCCTGGCGAATAGTTCGCACCGTATTTCATTATAAAAAAATAGAAACAAAATGATATCAACATTATAATCAAATCAAATTTTGAAAGAAACGTTAATTTTTTTATCTTTCGTCATAAGCGCTGAAGGCAAAAATGACTCAATATCCTATATTAAATGGAAAAGTTTAAATCCATGCAAAGGTAAATAAAAAAACGTCTTCATTCAACAAAAAAGTTCTATGAGGTAATTAGAACCGCCTTGTTCTTTTATTTTCCACCTGATCATTCAGCAACAAAGTTCTACACGAAATTTTGAACTTCAATTTCTTTTAAATAATGAGAATAGGTAAAACATAAAGTGTGTGTGTTTTGCTTCAATCTGCCGCAATCTTTTGTAACATGCCTAATATCATGTTCGCACTGAGCCGAAATTACATGATTTCGGCTATTTTGTTGATTTCGCCCAAAATCATGTTCAAAATCATGTGATTTCCCATGTATTCTTGTTATTTCGAAATCATCTCAAACCTCGTAATTTTGGCAAATTTACGAACGAAATCATGTCGAAGCCAATGCTCAAACCAAAAAATCGAATTCAGCTAACATTCTTCAAAATACAAAAACCCAAGATATATAAAATAAATAAGCTATGGGCTTTGTTATAAGAGGAATTGCTAGTGAAATTCGCGCAGGAAAAAACGAAGACATGAGTAGTGCTAGAAAAAATTGTCAAACGAAATCATTTCAATCCAGTGCGAACGGTTCTACATAATTTCAAAATCACTTTCCGAAATCACTTAATTTCGGCTCAGTGCGAACATGGTATAAGTCATTTAGTACCGTCGTATACCGTTGAAGATTTTGTAAAAACACATGTTTGTTTTTTATTTGACGGCAAAATTTTTTTTGGTAATTCCGGCGGATACAGATCTCACTGCAAAAAAAACATTGTTTGCCATTGCCTTCACTGTTCACTGTATGGAAGATCCACCATCAAAATCAATATTAACGTTCGCCGTACTTCCAGTAGCAGGTTGCGACTCTTCCAACGAACGGTCATTTGCACATCTGGGAACATATAAAACAAATATATTATCTCGTATTCATACCTCAACCGTATAAGGAACGCAGAACTATAGTTTAAAAGATAATATTATATTTTGCTCACCGTTGCTCATACATCGTCTGTGTATCTTCAGAATCACTGGAAAAAGTGGAGGGTTGAAGCGTTCCTGTTCTTGATGCATTGGATGCCGATATAACAGTGGATTCGGAAGCAGAGCTCGGGGGTCGAAAAAAGACAGAAAACTGAATGCTTAGTGCAATCCCTGCACCCTGAATCATATACAAACCGTTTTGATATGAGGACCGAGTAATGGATAGTGTAATTTTCACCTATAACTCTCTTTGTGGGAAATGTATTAGACATAATCTTTATGAAACCGGGTGGAAAAAATCAGCTAGTTATTTGTAGTTTTTGTTCCTTTTTCACGCTAAAGACAAGGTTTTTTTGTCGGACAACGTATATGGAATGTTGATTTTTTTATTACAAAAAGAAAAAAAAAAAGAAAAAAGAGGTTATGTATAAATTTTTTTCCTTCATGAAATAGACGACTTTGACTCGTCGGACGGCGAAATCGGTAAACAAATTTTGTCGGACACATGTATTTTTCTTAAGCGATCCTGAAAAAATCATGTGGTTATTAATAAATTTTTGGAAGCCCATGACTTAGCAGGTTTGGTTGGGGTGGTAGACATCCTTAACGGTCCAACATTTTTGTCGGACGAGTATTGTTTCGCGCGAGTTTTGTTTGCTATTCTTAGGAATAGCCCAAAAATTATTTAATTAAATAAAAAAACACTTTACTTTTAAAAGTAAGTAAAAATTTATTACCAAAATAATAATTAAAATACTACAGCGATGACCGCAACCGACAGACCGGTTTGAAAGTTAATTAAGAACTGACTTAATCTAAATCTTCTTAATAGAAGATGCATCTTTATCTAAAAGAGCTAAGTTAGCAAAAATGCATGGGAAGGAATTTATCATTTCGTTCTCATGCTGAATCTTAATAATATTCTTGGAACTTAGGAGAAGCTTCGGTTTTAATGTAACATGACTACAAAATTGTCAACTACCGGACGTTGGGTGTCGGATTCGTTTGTCTGCGATCTTTTTAGAACCGCTGACATAACTCCTCCCACCTTTAATCGAAGGTTCTCCTGAGTCCTATTTTTAATCTTTATTTCTAATTTTTTATGCTTGAAAATTAAAATTATGGTAACTATTATTATAGCTAAGATTATAATGGTAAAAATACTCCCATATATGTAATGATTTTTCTTTTCATATTTTATTTCTTTAATTTCATTGATATTTTCAATTTGTTCAAGCAAAATGTCATCAAATATTAAATCTTTGTTCGACTCTTTAATTTTTTCTAAATAATTTGGTATTGTAAAGCTTTGCCTGAATTCCTTACGTTTATTTTGCAAAATATAATTATCAATTCTTATTGTACAATTATTAAAACTTATTAAGTAATTTCTATCCATAACAAATTTGCGTTCATCACAAGTGCTACTGAGCTTAGCTTGCTTCTGATTTTTTGCTAGAACTATTCCTTCTTCTAATTCTATAATTTCAGACACATTGTTAAATATTTTAATACAGGTTTTCTGCATTATGCAACTATTATAAATTTTTAAATTTTTCAGATCTTTATCTTTAGCATAGCTGTATGTTTGATTTTGGAATTTTACAATTTCTTGGGGGTCAAATACTAACTGTCTATTATTATCATCAGTTATTGGAATTAACAATGTTTTCTGTAATGTAACTACTTCTCTAGGCAATCTAATTATAAATATAATATTTTCAAAGTTATCGATTACGGCTCCAAGTTTCATATTTTGTAATTTTTGGAAATCAATATGGAATTCTACAATTTCTTCATTTGTTAAAATGTTGCTATGTATAATGCCTAGCCTTGCTGACTGAATGTTATTTTGTATATGTTCGATATTGTCTTGAAGTATTTTTAGTTTAAGTACAAAGTCTATGTATATTGTTTGTCTGTATATAACACTATTATAATTTTCTACTTCATTTAATTTTTTTAATATTATAGATCTATCTTTTTCAATTGCTCCTTTTAATTTCTTGAAAGTTTCGTTAAAGTTCTGATTAATCCTGACTTGCGAATTTAAGTTTTGTATAGCGTTGTGGTTATTAGTATCTATTACCTTAAGATGGTCTTCAATTTCTTGTCTGTCCGTATCGTCCATCGTTCCATACAACCATTTTTGTATTGTCCCTACGACATTAACTAATCCTCTTTTTTGTTTATGTGGAATTAAGGTTTGAATTTTGCCTCGTATTGTCTTTATCTGATATTCTAATGTTATTTTATCTTTTTCACTTAGGTCTGTTTGATTTATAATACTTTCAAGATTATCTATTATACTTTTAATTTCAACGGGGTTAATTATGTGTAATATGGTATCATAATTTTTCACAATGTCAACTTCCTGCAATTTTATTTCGGTATACCCATAGTTTGTGTCGATTCTTTCAATTACTACATGGCCTTGGCTTACCATAAGCATCCAGGTTATTAACAATATCCTGATGATCCATTTGGCCTGAAAATTTGGTTTTCCTTTTAATATTATTAGTATGTACATTTTCTAGCCTACTCTTAATAAACTTAGGTACTTCCTTATGTCTAACGCCCTTATAATTCTTAATATAACCTTCTTGTCTATCATCTGAATAATTTTCCCTATAACGATTAAGTTTATTTATATACCTAGTTTTTTCTTTGTTTATATTATTTTGAATAACTTTTTTGTCGCATTTTCCTTCTTGTATTCTTATGGGTTTTTCCTTTGTGGTAGAATGGTAACTATTATTATACCATTCGATGGCTTTACACATTTTTCTTTTATATTTAATTGTTTGTCTTCTATACCTAAAATTCTAATTCTTTCGGCCAGGGTATTATGTATACGCTCAATATCTGCATTTCCGGTATGGTTATTAGATTTCACTAAATGGAGTTCTATGTTTTCTTTTCTTAAGTAATCCTTAATATTTACGCTCTTAAATTCATTATCCGTGATTAGTTTGTTAAAATGCCCTCTTTGTGATTTATATTCACGTAATTTTTCTATTATAGTTTGGTTGGTCCTATCTTCTAAATAAAAGGCTGTCGCAAACTTTGAAAACCTATCTATAAAAGTCAAGAAATTAGCTTTGGAATTGGTATCCATATGAATAATTTGGCCTGTATCTGCAGGACTCTCGGTTAACGCGAATTTTTGTTTTATTGGTTTTCTTGCATATTTAACCCGATTGCAAACATCACAGTTGTTAATATATTTTTGGATTAAAACTTTGAGATTGGGAAAATATATATGCTTCTTCAATCCTTCGTAATTTTCATTTATTCCTGTATGTCCCGTTTCATACTTATGATATTTTTGTATTTGTTTGTATGTTTCGTCCTCACTATCCATATCTTTAGCATGAAATGAACATCTTACAAATTTCATATTATTGATACTATCATATAAAGATATTATTTTTTGTTGTAGTTTATTGTACTCATTGTCACTAAGTTCTGTATAAATGCCGTTTTTTCCGGGTACGATGTTTCTTCGCAAGATATCTGATAGATTATTATCTAAATCTTCAGGGCTGATATATATTTTCTTATTTTTATGTTTTATTTCGTACTCTTTGATCTTATTATTTGTCAATATAATTTGTGTTTTGAAACGATTTACTACAGTGTTCAATATCGGGAAATGATTTTGAAGATCTTCTGTTTGTGAGTGAACGGTCTCCATGCTTCTCGTATCTGCGTTATTTTGCATAGTTATTCCGGAAAGTTCTTCAGAATTTTCCATTGCTTCATTTGTATTACTAGCATTGTTTTGCATTGGTAGACAAGTATGTTCAGAATTGTCATTCGGCTGCTCAACTGCATTTATCTCATTTGTATCAACATTAATTCTACTAAGAAAGTCAGCTATCCTGTTTTCTTTCCCTTTTATATATTCGATGTTTACATTATAGTCCCCCAATTTGAGCAACCATCGATAAAGTCGTGGATTAACATCTTTTCCCTGAGTTTTAGTATGAAGCCACTTAAGTGGTTGATGATCAGTTAAAAGATCAAATTTTACACCATATAAATATGGCCTGAAATAATTCGTAGACCAAACAATAGCTAATAACTCTTTTTCGGTCGTTGAGTACTTACGTTCATGTTCATTCAAAGTCCTACTGGCAAAACATAGGATGGTTATTTTGTTGCAGTATCGCTCCAATTGCATATGAACTTGCATCAGTTATTAATTGAAATTTTTTAATAAATTCCGGATACTTTAATACTGGAGCCTCTGTAATGCTTCTTTTGAGTTTCTCAAAGGCAATACTGTAATTGACATCGTCAAGATTAATTTTGATATTCTTTTTCAAATATTTGATCATTGGCTGAGCTACTTTAGCATAATCGTTAATAAATTTTCTATAGTAGCCAGTTATACCTAAAAACGATTTTATTTGTTTTTGAGTTTGTGGCAATTTCAGATTAAGAATGTCTTCTACCTTTTTAGGATTAGGTTTGACGCCTTCAGGAGTCAGAATATGACCTAGGTATTCAGTTTCTTTAGCGAAAAATTTACATTTGTCGCCTTGAATTTTTAAATTGTGAAGTCGTAATTTATTAAGTATCTGTTTAATACTATTGACATGCTCCTCTAATGTGGTGCTAAATATCAAAATGTCGTCTAAATATACGACACATATTTTATTGATAAACTCTTTTAAAACAAAATTCATTAATCGTTGAAAAGTAGCGGGGGCATTTTTGAGGCCAAAGGGCATTCTCAGATATTCATAATGCCCCTGAGGTGTGGAGAAGGCCGTCTTTTTGCGATCTTCTTCTTTCACTAGAATTTGGTGAAAGCCCTTCGCTAAATCTAATGTAGTGAAATATTGTGCCCTACCGAGTTTATCTAATATGTTTTCAACATTGGGGATTGGGAATTTGTCATCTACAGTGATCTCATTGAGTTTTCTGTAATCGATGACAATTCTCCATTTTTTCACTGCTGAATTGTCCATTTTTTTTGGAACGATCCACAACGGACTATTATAAGGGGAATTGCTTTCCCTTATAATGCCTTGTTCAAGCATATCTGAGATTTGAGACGATATTTCTTGCTCATGTATTTGTGGATATCTATATATTTTTGAATATATAGGTCTATCATTTGTCGTGATTATTTCATGTTCAATGTCAGAGGTGTTAGTTAACTGATCACCCTCTTTAAAGAAAAGATCTTTATGAATTTTTAATATATTTTTTAAATGGTGTCTCTCATCAGAGTTTAAGGAGTTGTATAAATTTGTGAATTCTTCATCTTTTGCATAAGTTTCCAGCTGACAGATTTCACCGAATTTATATGAATAGTAATTTATAATTTCAATGTCATTATCATTAATTGTCAAAATATCTTCTTTCATATTTATAATTGCACCTAATGGTTTAAGTAAATTCTGGCCTAATATACCGTCAAAGGACTTGTAGCTAAATTTGGCCAGCTTCCATTTCATGTATGCGTCTTGTTTAAATTCAAGTGGCAAGTTGGTAATTATTTCCTTGTTAACGAAAATTTCGTCATCTAAAGTTCTAAAACTATGTGGTTCCCTTAAAAATAATCTTTTATACTGCGGTAATTTGTTTTCATCTAATAATGAAGTGGTTGAACCTAAATCTACAAGGCACCTAATTTTATTATCATCTATTGATATTTCTACTATTGGTAAGTAAATTTTCGAGGCATCAAGGAAAAATTTGTTTCGTGTTGTACATGGTCTACTTCCATTGGATAAGATTTTGTTTGTGTACTTTGTCTACTAAAATTATTGGCTGAATTGTAATAATGGTTTCGTGGATGTGCGGATCTATGTCCAAAATTATTATTTGTTTGGTTTGGTTGTCTTTGATAATTATTTTGTCGGAATTGTCCAGATCTCTGTCCAGAGTAATTATTAAAATGTCTTAAATTTTGTTGATTTTTATTCCTATATTGATTCGTATTGTTATTAACCCTAACATTATCTCTAATCATACCTAAGCTTTCTAATAGATTAAATGCTTCACGTAAATTTTTTATGTCTCTGTTTAGAACTAATGAGGCTAGATTTGCGTCTATATTATTAATAAAAGTACGCAAAATAATGGATTCATTATTCTTGGGATTAAATTCTGTTGGTTTATCCCTATCGTATTCATATTTTTCATTTAACTTAGATAGTACATTTTTTAAGATTAAAAAATATTCCCTTACTTGACTATTTCTTGCTGAGAATGCTTGTTGGTATAATTGATGATAGGTTTCTCGAACGCCGAAATTGGTTATCAAAGCTCCTTTAATGTCTTCCCACGATGCTTCGGTTCCTAAGGTCCGTAAAACATCCAGAGCTGCTCCTTGGATTATATTAATGATGATCCGTTGGTAAACATATTGCTTTGCCTGGGGGCAACTATTCAGGAGAGGCAAAATGGTGTCCACTTCTCTCAATGACGTCAATGCATATTCGTCATTTCCTCTAAATTCGTGGATCCTTTGGGCATCCTTGATGATGTCATCTGCGGATAATCTGAACACAGTTCCTGTGCTACTTGCTTCATTAGTCATCTTGTCGCACAAAATTTGCAAATTTCACCCTTTTTATTTAATAAAATTTTCGCTTTCAAACAACAACAAAAAAAAATTTTTTTTTTGACTGTTACTATTCTTTACTTTACTGGAATGTCACCTTTCTTCTTTTTATTTCACTTCCTTTTTGTTTTTTTTATTCACTTTTCATTTTATATTTTCATTAAAAAAACTTTTCACTTGAAGGGAGGAATTTCTTTTTAATTGCGGAATCTTCGGATCGCAATTTAACCGACTGCGCCAGTTTTGTTTGCTATTCTTAGGAATAGCCCAAAAATTATTTAATTAAATAAAAAAACACTTTACTTTTAAAAGTAAGTTAAAATTTATTACCAAAAGAATAATTAAAATACTACAGCGATGACCGCAACCGACAGACCGGTTTGAAAGTTAATTAAGAACTGACTTAATCTAAATCTTCTTAATAAAAGATGCATCTTTATCTAAAAGAGCTAAGTTAGCAAAAATGCATGGGAAGGAATTTATCATTTCGTTCTCATGCTGAATCTTAATAATATTCTTGGAACTTAGGAGAAGCTTCGGTTTTAATGTAACATGACTTCAAAATTGTCAACTACCGGACGTTGGGTGTCGGATTCGTTTGTCTGCGATCTTTTTAGAACCGCTGACATAACTCGCGTATCATCGCCATCTCATGCGGCTATGATTGTTAGAAAAACAGTATCTATAAATTTTTTGGGCACCATAAAAAAGTTGACTTTCGAGCAACCTGGAGGAAAAAAGCCCCGGTTTCATAAATTTTCGCAGAGCAAAAGATGGTAGAGTAGGTGTCCCTAAACCATACAAAAAGTTTTAAGAGAGTATGTATAAATTTTTTTGTTTGTTCGCGGGCACTTAGTCTATTAAATTAAAAATAATGCAAAATAAACTTGCAAAAAATATATATATTCTTCGAATTCAGGCTTAATTCATCCAAGTAGTTTGCCAAACTGCAATACACACAGTGCAACTAGTTGCCCAAACTCTAGGCCCCGCCCCACAGTGCGGCCGAAGCCCGCACAGTGCGGCCAAAAGTCCAAAAAAACAAGTTTCTATTTAGGGTTTTTTCACCCTTGAGTTGGCTGCAATGATCCTTCAAGAAACTAAAATCGTTCATAGTGATGACTAATTCGTCATGCCCCTTCCTTAGGCTCAGTTGGATTGTGGCCTTCGCTCGAGCGTCTCTCTACAGTTAATACACTGAGAACGGTTATACAGGTGAAAATTTTTATGTAATACAGAAAATCAAACAAGACCAAATGGAATCCATTTCTGAAGGTGAGTAGAACATGTAAAAAAAGTACTAATTATCAATTGTTAAGTAGTGAAATAGGGAAAACATAAACAATAGTGTCATTTTTTCATATACTTTTTCCGAAAATTAGACTTTTCAAATGATACTGCATTAAAACGCTGCAAAACGCTGATTTGAAACCTTATTGAAATGATAATTAAATATATTATCTACCAAATAAAACAAGATTCAGCTGCCAAGAGCTGCCTATTCATCTTTTATGCCATGACATGAATCTTCATTATGTTAAATAATATACGCTATTTCACGCGAGGGGGTGGCTAACAGGGGTGGAAGGGGTGGCTTTTCTAATTTTTAATATCACGAATTTGATATTAAAAATTAGAAAAGCCACCCCTTCCATCAGCGACCCCGAAAACCTATAAATTTACATGCATTTTGATTGTGTTGAATAATATACGCTATTTCACGCGAGGGGGTGGCTAATAGGGGTTGAAGGGGGTGGTTTTTCTAATTTTTAATATCAAATTCGTAATTAGCGACCCCGAAAACCTATAAATTGACATGCATCTTGATTATGTTGAATAATATACGCTATTTCACGCGAGGGGGTGGCTAATAGGGGTGGACGGGGGTGGCTTTTCTAATTTTTAATATCAAATTTGTAATCAGCGACCCCGAAAACCCCCGGGTAAGAAATTTTGTATCAATTAGTTGATTTATCGACTTTTGGCCAGCTTTTTGGGAATCGGCCGCACTGTGCGCCCCCATAAAATTAAAAGATTTTGATTTATCCCAACTGAAACCCCAACTGTCAAATCAGTTTGCCAACTGCCCCAAACACGATGCGATTCAGTGACAACACAACTCAGTTTGGGCAACTAGTAGGCCTGTGGAAGGGCCCCATTAGAAAAGGTGTGCTCGAGTTGTCCGTCGCGCGATATTTTTGTGTTTTCAAAGCGGGACGGAATCAGAGTCGATATCAAGGAATTTTCTTACTACGCAGTTTGCGGATTGAGTGTGGTGCGGTCGTGGTGCGTTTAGAATTTTTGCAAAACCACATTTTTTTTTTATTTTGAACGATTTCGGTTCGTGTGTTTGTATTTTGTTACATTGTGGAAAAAGAATAAGGTGGTTGAAGGGTATGTATTGAAGCGAGACAGATATATATTGTTGTGTGCATTCCTTTCGACCTCCTCCAGGGGTTCTTTCCAATAAGAACAAGAAGGTGATTTCCAATAAGAACAAGAATGATACGGGCGAAACAATACTCGTCCTACAAAAATGTCGGACCGTTAAGGATGTCTACCACCCCAAACCTGCTAAGTTATGGGCTTCCAAAAATTTATTAATAACCACCTGATTTCTTCAGGATCGCTCAAGAAAAATATGTGGAATTACATGGTATATGTGTCCGACAAAATTTGTTTGCCGATTTCGCCGTCCGAAGAGTCAAAGTCGTCTATTTCATGAAGGAAAAAAATTTATACATAACCGTCGGACAAAAACGGTGTTATGTGCCAAAAACTACTGCCTTTGATGTGATAAGAATGTCGGACACGTAAATCACGCCTACTCCATAGTCCGCCAAAAAAAACATAAAATTTTTCTAACATTGACATTATATGTAGTTCAGCGGCCCCGCTTTCAAACCCGTACCTGTTATCAATGTTAAATCCTAATTAGATGATCCCCTCGCATACTTATTCTTTATGTTCCCAGTAAAGATTGCACAGTGTTGAAGTAATTTTTAACGCAACAACTAACAAACTTTAATATTGCTTTTCCTGCGTTTGCAGGCCATTACAAAAAGACTGACTAATTAATATTAATTGATTTTCAATTTCTTTTAATTAAGAAAATAAAAAATCCACGATACGGTAGACACGTAACATCCTTACTAGTTGACCCTGGCGAATAGTTCGCACCGTATTTCATTATAAAAAAATAGAAACAAAATGATATCAACATTATAATCAAATCAAATTTTGAAAGAAACGTTAATTTTTTTATCTTTCGTCATAAGCGCTGAAGGCAAAAATGACTCAATATCCTATATTAAATGGAAAAGTTTCAATCCATGCAAAGGTAAATAAAAAAACGTCTTCATTCAACAAAAAAGTTCTATGAGGTAATTAGAACCGCCTTGTTCTTTTATTTTCCACCTGATCATTCAGCAACAAAGTTCTACACGAAATTTTGAACTTCAATTTCTTTTAAATAATGAGAATAGGTAAAACATAAAGTGTGTGTGTTTTGCTTCAATCTGCCGCAATCTTTTGTAACATGCCTAATATCATGTTCGCACTGAGCCGAAATTACATGATTTCGGCTATTTTGTTGATTTCGCCCAAAATCACGTTCAAAATCATGTGATTTCCCATGTATTCTTGTGATTTCGAAATCATCTCAAACCTCGTAATTTTGGCAAAATTACGAACGAAATCATGTCGAAGCCAATGCTTAAACCAAAAAATAAAATTCAGCTAACATTCTTCAAAATACAAAAACCCAAGATATATAAAATAAATAAGCTATGGGCTTTGTTATAAGAGGAATTGCTAGTGAAATTCGCGCAGGAAAAAACGAAGACATGAGTAGTGCTAGAAAAAATTGTCAAACGAAATCATTTCAATTCAGTGCGAACGGTTCTACATAATTTCAAAATCACTTTCCGAAATCACTTAATTTCGGCTCAGTGCGAACATGGTATAAGTCATTTAGTACCGTCGTATACCGTTGAAGATTTTGTAAAAACACATGTTTGTTTTTTATTTGACGGCAAATTTTTTTTTTGGAAATTCCGGCGGATACAGATTTTACTGCAAAAAAAACCATTGTTTGCCATTGCCTTCACTGTTCACTGTATGGAAGATCCACCATCAAAATCAATATTAACGTTCGCTGTACTTCCAGTAGCAGGTTGCGACTCTTCCAACGAACGGTCATTTGCACATCTGGGAACATATAAAACAAATATATTATCTCGTATTCATACCTCAACCGTATAAGGAACGCAGAACTATAGTTTAAAAGATAATATTATATTTTGCTCACCGTTGCTCATACATCGTCTGTGTATCTTCAGAATCACTGGAAAAAGTGGAGGGTTGAAGCGTTCCTGTTCTTGATGCATTGGATGCCGATATAACAGTGGATTCTGAAGCAGAGCTCGGGGGTCGAAAAAAGACAGAAAACTGAATGCTTAGTGCAATCCCTGCACCCTGAATCATATACAAACCGTTTTAATGTGAGGACCGAGTAATGGATAGTGTAATTTTCACCTATAACTCTCTTTGTGGGAAATGTATTAGACATAATCTTTATGAAACCGGGTGGAAAAAATCAGCTAGTTATTTGTAGTTTTTGTTCCTTTTTCACGCTAAAGACAAGGTTTTTTTGTCGGAAAACGTATATGGAATGTTGATTTTTTTATTATAAAAAGAAAAAAAAAGAAAAAAGAGGTTATGTATAAATTTTTTTCCTTCATGAAATAGACGACTTTGACTCGTCGGACGGCGAAATCGGTAAACAAATTTTGTCGGACACATATACCATGTAATTCCACATATGTATTTTTCTTAAGCGATCCTGAAAAAATCATGTGGTTATTAATAAATTTTTGGAAGCCCATAACTTAGCAGGTTTGGGGTGGTAGACATCCTTAACGGTCCAACATTTTTGTCGGACTAGTATTGTTTCGCGCGTATCATCGCCATCTCATGCGGCTATGATTGTTAGAAAACCAGTATCTATAAATTTTTTGGGCACCATAAAAAGGTTGACTTTCGAGCAACGTCTAGGAAAAAAGCCCCGGTTTCATAAATTTTCGCAGAGCAAAAGATGGTTGGCTAGGTGTCCTTAAACCATATAAAAAGTTTTAAGAGAGTATGTATAAATTCTTTTTTTGTTCGCGGGCACTTAGTCTATAAATTATGAAAGTTCACATATAGACCAGTGCAGATGATTTTTGAGAAAAAAAAAATTCTTAGCAGAATATGGAAGGTGGGAAAATTTAGGATAAATGCTACTTAAACAAGGAAAAATCGAGAGCACCGCAGCAGATGACCAGAAAGGGGGCGGGGGAGCCAAAATGTGAGTTTTAGGGGGTTAAACGTGTTTTTTTGCGATTTCTGAGAAAAGTAGACCTCCTATCGAAAAACGTTAAATGTAAACGTTGTAGATAATTAAAAGATCTAGAGCTATCGTTCAAACCATTTTTCGACATAACCTCAAAAAATGGAGAAAAATGTCAAAAACCGAGTTTTTCGTTTATCATTTTTATCTTTCACAAAAATGATCCAATTTTAATGAAATTTGAGGAAAATGTAGATTTTCATGTTTCGAAAAGGCCCAATTTTTTTCAAAGCGATTGGTTGAGTAGTTTTGTTTTTATGACCTTAATTTAAAAAAAAGGCCCCATTTTCAATAAAAAAAGTTGGCGAACGAATTTTTGATTTTGAAAATTTTGAAGACGGGTTTTTTTTCGTTGAATCCTCTACTTTATGGTGGTGTAAAAAAATGATAGTGTCACAATAGAAAAACATCGAGAAAAATTCGAAAAACCAAAAACATCCTTTTTCAAATATCGATTTTTCCGTAAACTTCGCTAATTCTTTATCTCTCTTTGACATAAAGCTTTAAGAGTGGCGCAAAACTGTAAATTTAATGTAATATATTATAAGGAAACTTCAGGTAACAGCTTCAGATGTGAAAAAATTTGTTTAAACAATTATTTCACCCAAGAAAGCAAGGAAGCAAGGTTTATAGCATCGCGTTGTACGTTTCTGATTGCGGCGATTTTAAGGCGAATACATAGTTGCTACTACCAAATGGTGGTCGCTTCCAGTGTCTGCTTCCCTGAAACTTAAATTATTTTCATAATTTATACTTTTAGAATTTAATTTATATTTTAAAAAATATAAATATGTATTCATATTAATAATTAAAAAAAAATTATAATTAATCTAAAAAATCATCTTTCTCCAATTTTTATTATTATAAAACCTAGTCGCGGGTTTTCTACAATTTCATTTAACTTTCAAATTGCCTATAAAATATCGAATTGACAGTTGAAATATCAACTCAGTTGAAGCGTTTGTGGCAAAACAACAACTTTTTACACAACTCAGTTTGGGCAACTAGTTGGCCCGTGGATGGGCCCCTTAAGCTGTTTAAAAAATCTCACACAAAGTAAAAAATCCTCGACACTTTTTCTCACTCTTGGAACAAGAACTCGCAGGCGATTGAACAAAAAAAAAGTCCACCCAATGACGACGAAAGAATAAACAACGCAAAACAAAAACAAAATGAGTCAAGGAATGTGACGACTTCCGTTCCGCACATTCTTTTGAATAGACTCCAGGGATAAGACATATTCATGTCAAAATGTATTCCGTAATAACTCCTAGTATTATTTTTAATGTAAAAGATTAATAGTTGTTGCGATTAGATGAAAATAAATTCACTTGAACTGAAATCCTTACTTACTAATATTATAAATGCGAAAGTAACTCTGTCTGTCTGTCTGTCTGTATGTTACGCTTTCACGCCTAAACCGCTGTGACGTGCATCTTGGGTTGGTTGCCTGAAGAGGCCAACTTCAGATCCACATACAAAAATAAAAAAATTTGGACGAACAAAAAAAAATTCCAAAAACTCCACCTGAAATTCACCTAAGCGGTACCCCTAGGCTCCTAAGAAAAGCTGGCTCGTCGGGAGGTCGTGGGGGGGTGAGACTCCTAAGGTACCACTTATATATACGCACAACCACCACTTACCTGTCTGTGAGTACCGTCCTCACAGACTCGGAGCATCCATGGGAAAATGTAGGGTACCTGAAATAATATTTCCGAGACGAGTTACATCGCCCGCCGCTTTGCCATTCTATTTTGGCCTTAGCCCATCCTGCTGAAACTAATAATTAAGATCATACTACCATCAATTTCAAACACCAGTATATAATAATATTTTTTTTGTAACAGTACAGCGAGTTAAAACTAAATTTAATAACAGCCAATTAACCAAATCAAAACACAAACAATACTCATAGAAACATCACATCTAAACATACAAATTCTATAAGTCCTATAATCGCCTAACACATGTGTAATCGGTTGTTTATTTTACCTGTGAATAATACAGGGAGACCTAACAACGTCGCCCTGGTACCAGTGCTTCCGTTTAAAAAAAATAGTCAATCCCTTCGTACGAACAAAGAAAAACGATTACAGATTAGTCATTACGACCAAATACAATACGACAATAAAATTGAAAATTAATTATCCTAATATAGTGAAAGGCAACAAAAAAAACTACCTTAAAAAGTAAATTTTTTTTTTTCAATATAAGTTTATCACACAGAAAAAAAATCTATCAGAAAAAATTCATTCTATCATTTAACAGATACCTGTATAAAAAAATGTCGAAAAAAAAATGAAAAAGCCAATATTATAAACGTTTGTTGTCAAAAAAAACTTAACCTATTCTAAACATATAATCATAAATAACGATGTGGTTCTTTTTAATTTCCTCAACTTCACCAATCTATGACTTCATTTAATTTTAATACAACCAGACAAAACGAGCTTGCTGGGTAATCTCTTAACCATGAGGCGTCATATAAGATAAATGAAGTTCAAAACCCGTTCACCGTTCAAAATAGAGAAAAACTCTTCAAATTTGCCTCTCTACATATCCTGGGATATTGTTGACAAAGGGCAGCGAACTGCCTTTTTCTCCTTCTTCTCTATACAAGCACCAAAGGAAGATAAAAATCTCTTACCTATCGGGATGATACCAGTGCCAATATTACTTTATCTGTCTTCTTCAAACATTGGCTAGGAAGGAGGTGAAATAGCTTCCTCCAGTCCAACGATGAATTTTTGCGAGGATCCTTTTGTACAGGCCCAAATGCCGCTATAAGTCAATCTTCAAAAAAACCTCCTTCCAAGGCTCCAACAGATTCTTTTTTCTTTCTTCAAAGTAGCTTCCACATAAGCAAATACCAATAATTTTTTCAGATATCTCTTCCGATATCCACACTCTTAAAAGGTGTTTTTTAAATAATTTCCATAATTACTGCTGGACACTTTCGAATTTCCAACGTCCATGATGCGTCTGCCTTCTGGTTTTAAATATATACTTTTATTTTTTTTTTATATTTTCCAAGGGATTTTCAGGTTACGTATCCCTTTTTTTCCAAATCACTATCCAGACTGTCAGAAAAATTGCATAATTTTTTCTTGTTTTTTTTTCGCCTACTCGTTTTCAATTTCTCAAAATTCTTCCTCAATTTTTACAGTGACTACAGGGTGTGGTTTTAAGTAAGGATATAGCTGGCCGTTACAACCGCGGCTCTACAAGACCGACTCGCAAGGGAGTGTTGAGCCGAAAGAACTTCAAACTGCATGCCTCCTTCTGTATTAATCAGTTGGGTAAGCTAAAGTGTGGCTCGACCCATGACCCTGAGATCCTCATGATCTACCCCCTGAGCTAGCCGGGCTCCATAAAAATATTCACTGAGTGGAGGAAAAAGACAAAAATGAAGGAAAAGGTTTTCCAAAAGAAGTTGAAGTGGCCCAACTGGTGTCCTAAGCAGTTGCTGGTGGATCTCCCGGAGGGCAGTGTTGAGGAACAAGGATCTGGCCAAAAACAATACCATATTGTCCCCTTTCGAGTCCCTATTAACCTCAACCCTACCACTCGATAAACATCACCTTCCGACTCATCGGATTAAATCTCCAGCAATGCCGCATTGCCTTCGACTTCATCTGGTGAGTCGCAAGGAGATATTCCGCCGGTAGAGACTCACAAGACTGTTCGAGACACTTGAAATTGACTGAGGGGACCCTAGTAGGTATTGGGTCGATTTGGGACGGGAACCAAAACCGGTTTTGGGATTTAGGTCAAGGTGATTAATCACGTGTAATTATGTCAATTGGTTGACAGGTCATTAACCTGTATTTATGGTAAGTGGGTGACCTTGGAATGTGTGCCAGACGTATTAATTGTTTGAGTAGATCAAGGTCATCGTTGTGTGTGTGAGGCACGCCCACTTGTGCGCCGCGAAGGTGAAAGTTTGAGTGCGGAGATGTGGAGGGGAGTGCAGCGGAAGTATTAGCGATGGCGATGGTGACAACGGGGGCGGGGGCGGTGGCGGAGGCGGGGGCGGGGGCGGGGGCTGGGGGCGAATGTTGAGAACTCGATGGCTCGACGGGTACATCATGTCTATGGGAGGTGTAGAAGTAGTTAGTAGGCCCCTGTAGCGTGGGAACTTTTTCTAGGTCACGGAACTAGGTCAATTACCTGTCAGTGAAGGTGGGCTTCCAAACAAAACCTGAAAAACGACTAGGGAATGATCATAATAAAAAACAATATGCTACTTGTTGAACATTTTTATTTTTTAAATCAAATACATAAACATTGAAATTTATTTTTAAAATTTTATTTTTACATGATTTAATATTTTTTTCTGTTTTGTGATAAAATAATGTTCCCTTCACCGTCGTCCACATTCAGTTCATGGGGATTTCCTGATCTTTTCTTAAATATGATTTCGAAGGAATTACCCATCTCTCCCAAATTCTCTATGGCATATTTCCCCTTTTTTAATAAATTAATCCCCCTATCTGAGAGGTCAGTATACCTTCCCGGTAAGAATATAATACTATCCTCCAGCTCCACCAGCACCTTTTTCCCGAACTTGGTATTCACCTTCCTAGCATCAATTACGTTGTACGCTTCGTTGACTTTCATGTCTTTCAAAGGCATATTTTTCTTATATTGAAAACTGTTGATTTCCTCCAGTATGCATTCCTCATCCTCATCGACATCAGTATCATCATCATCATTCACAGAGATGATAGGGGACATGCTTTTTTTCCTTTTGCTAAGAGTCGACTTAGAAAAATCCTCCTCCTTCTTCTCCTCGAAAAGTCGCCTCTTTACCCCTTTGCTACTTGACGATTTCCTAGCTGACTCCAAACTATCAGCACCAAGCTCAAAATTATTAATATTCATAGTGCCAGCCATATCTGAAAAGAATAAAGTCGAATGGTAAAATAATTGAAAATTTATTTATTTAAAACATTCTTACCCAAACGTTTCTTTTGATTTTTCAATAAAAAATTCTGCTCCTCACCTGATTTAGCTTTGGAAAGTTTCTTCTGCCTTCCTCTAGAACTGATGAAACTCTACTTAAGAATCATCAACCAAAGTGGTGTTTATATAGGCCCGAACTACCCATACATTGATACTGTTAAAACAAGTCGCTTTAATAATTTATTACGATCACGCAAGCAGATATACTGCGCAATTGCAAATGATCGGGTTGCAGGTGCAAGAGCCCGTTTGTTTTTGTTTTGTTTTGCGTTTTTGCTCATTTCGCAGCTCTCGCAGAAATGAAATTATTATCTAGCTAAGAAATGCAGATGCCAAGCGAACCAATTAAAATAAATAAGCAGGCGAGTTCAACTTCCAAAGATTGAAACAAGTCGCATTAATAATTAATTGCGATCACGCAAGCAGATATACTGCGCAATTGCAAATGATCGGGTTGCAGGTGCAAGAGCCCGTTTGTTTTTGTTTTGTTTTGCGTTTTTGCTCATTTCGCAGCTCTCGCAGAAATGAAATTATTATCTAGCTAAGAAATGCAGATGCCAGGCGAACCAATTAAAATAAATAAGCAGGCGAGTTCAACTTCCTAAGATTGAAACAAGTCGCATTAATAATTAATTGCGATCACGTAGGCAGATATACTGCACAATTGCACATGATCCGGTTGCAGGTGCAAGAGCCCGTTTGTTTTTGTTTTGTTTTGCGTTTTTGCTCATTTCGCAGCTCTCGCAGAAATGAAATTATTATCTAGCTAAGAAATGCAGATGCCAGGCGAACCAATTAAAATAAATAAGCAGGCGAGTTCAACTTCCAAAGATTGAAACAAGTCGCATTAATAATTAATTGCGATCACGCAAGCAGATATACCGCGCAATTGCACATGATCCGGTGCAGCTGCAAGAGCCCGTTTGTTTTTGTTTTGTTTTGCGTTGGGTCGCGTATATAAAAACCTACCCGAATGCATCTCCATCATTCGAAGGTTGATTTTAAAATCGCGAAAAGTGAGTCGGGAAGTATTTACCTTGACAGTTTAACTTTAAAAAGTGAAGAAGTTTTAAGCTAATCGGAATTTCGAGTGCTGAAAGTGTTTTAAAAAGTGTAAAAGTGTGGGTGGATATTATTTAAAAACAAAAAGGAATTTTGAGTGTTAACATTGTTTTAAAAAGTGTAAAATTGTGGGTAGATGTATATTTAAAAATAAAAAAGAAGTTCGAGTGTTAATATTTTTTAAAGTGTAAAAGTGTGGGGGGGGTATACATATATTTAAAAATAAAAAAGGGTAAGCAGCTAGTGTAATTTAAGTATGAAAAAAATGTTGAAGCTTAGGGCTCGGGTAGACGAGGAGCTTGGAATGTTTAGTAAATTTTCCATCACCAGCGATATGATAACGCATATCAGGCGTTTCAATCTGAGGGGACGTAAAATTACTTTCAAAATCAATAGTCCACCTGCAAATGTGGAACCCTCAGATTGGATCAAAAGTGCAGTTGACGATATTGTTCAACACGCACTCCTAGAAGTTCAGCCGGATGATTTCCTTGGTTTTACCTTTTGTGGAGCGTCCTTTATGGAGAAAGGTCCAGGGTGGTTAAGTTACAGATCGGCCTCCACATTGAAAGTATCTGATGTGTGGGACACCATTGGAAAAATTTTTCAAAGCAATTCAAGTGGATTAAGTACCGACACGTTCTGCTTAAATATTACCACAGTTAGACTACCACAAGGGAGAGGAAATGATAGAAGAAGGAAATACAACACGTTTGATGAGGAATGTGTAAAGAGAAAGGGTATCGTAGTAATAAAAAACAAGGATAACCTTTGCCTAGCAAGAGCATTGATTGTTGCCATATCCAAAGTGAATAAGGAGACAGAGTTTGTCAAAGTAAGGAGGGATGTTGGAAAATTACAAACTCAACGAGCAACAGAACTTTTGTCTGAATCCAGGATAAATATACCCAATGAAGGTGCCGGAATTCCGGAGTTGCAAAAATTTCAAGAACATCTGAAAGATTATAAGATTATAGTGTATAGGTATGGTGCTAGAGGAAAAGATGTGATATTTGAGGGACAAAATACCGGAAAAAAACTAAATTTACTGTACCACAACAATCATTACAACGTCATAGGTTCGCTAACTGCTGCATTTTGCTGTGTATATTATTGCGAGGAATGTCATGTACCATACAATAACAAAAATGATCACAGATGTGGAGGAACCTGTCCTTGCTGCCAGCAGACTCCAGCATGTGCCAAAGACTATACCGAAAAGCTGTGTAAAGATTGTAATCGACATTTTAGAGGAGAATTTTGCTTCAACAATCATAAAGCTTCAGGATCTCTAAATAAGAAAAGTGTTTGCGAGGTAATAAAAAAATGCAAAGATTGTCTTAAGACATATAAAACAGATAAAACTCATATATGCGGTGAATATTTTTGCAAGATCTGTGATAAACACGTGGAACAGGGACACTTCTGCTTTATACAACCAGATGTCAGAACACCTCCGACAAAAGATACTCTTTTTGTCTTTTACGACCTGGAAACAAGGCAGGAGAAGGTTGTAGATCAAAAATATATAGAAGGAGAATCAGCTGGAGACATAAAGCTACATGAACCAAATTTATGTGTAGCTGCGAGGCGTTGTGAACTTTGCATTGATATAGAAAAGTTACATTTCTGCCAAAAATGTGGATATAGATTGAAAATTTACCAAACTAATGTAGTGACCGAGTTTTTGAAAGATTTGTTGGAATTAAGGAAGGGCAAATTTAAAAGGATAGTAGTCATAGCTCATAATGGTCAGGCGTTTGACCATCAATTCATGCTGAATCACATTCTGAAAAAGACAGACCTGAAACCCAAATTAATAATGCGAGGAACGAAAATTATAATGATGCAGTTGGAAAACATAAAATTTATCGACTCACTAAATTATTTTCCTATGAGCCTATCGCAACTACCAAAGGCCTTTGATCTACCAGAAGTGTATAAAAAAGGGTACTTTCCTCATCTATTTAACACGTTTGAGAATAAGAACTATATTGGGAAATTACCGGCAATAGAATATTACAGTCCCGACTCAATGAAAACTGAAGATCGTGATAGTTTCCTCAAATGGTACGAGGAACATAAAAATGAAGACTTTGATATGCAGCGTGATATTGTAGACTATTGCATTAGTGACGTGCAGATTTTGACAGAGGCATGCTTAAAATTTAGAAAATTAATGTTGGTAGAATGCAAAGTTGATCCATTTGTTGAGGCGACAACTATTGCCTCTGCATGCAATTTAGTTTTTCGGCGAAATTTTCTTAAACCGAATACTATTGGTATTATTCCAAGAAAGGGATATAGATATGCCGATAATCAGTCAGCAATAGCAATTCAATGGCTAATATCTGAAGAAAAACGCAGAGGAATTAATATTACACATGCAGCCAAACAAAGAGAAGCTGTTCTGAAAGGAGTAAAAGTAGATGGCTATTGTGCAGAGTCTAATCAAATTTTTGAATTCCATGGTTGCTATTACCATGGACACCCCACATGTTTGAAACATAACCGTGATCAACCTCTTCATGACGACCATAACGATACTCTAAATCACCGATATGAAGCAACAACAGCAAAGACGGAGCGTTTACGTTCTTATGGATACGAGGTCATTGAGATGTGGGAGTGTGATTTTCTCAGACTGATGGAAACGAATAAAGACATTCAAGCTTTAAAAGACCATCCTTTACTGGCACATTCACCTTTAAATCCTAGAGATGCTTTTTATGGGGGTCGAACAGGTAATGTTTATACACATTACGAATGCAAGCCAGGTGAAAAAATAAAATACATAGATGTATGTTCATTGTATCCATGGGTTTGCAAGTATGGAAAATTCCCAATTGGTCATCCTGAATTATATGTCGGAACAGATGCATGCTCCAAAGTTGATTTAGGTAAAATAGATGGTCTGATCAAATGTAAAATTTTACCGCCCGAAGGAATGTATCACCCCGTTCTACCGATTAGACAGAATAATAAATTAATGTTCCCCTTATGTCATAGATGTAGTGAGGAGAAAAACCAACATCATGAATGCACACACACGGATGAACAAAGAGCTCTTATTGGAACATGGGTAATTGACGAGGTAAAAACAGCTCTAAGTAGAGGATACAAAATGCTAAATACATACGAAATATGGAGTTACAAAACCGAGGCGTACGACAAATCAAACCTTTCGGGTGGACTGTTTACTTCAATGATGAACAAATTTATCAAGATGAAACAGCAGGCATCAGGATGGCCCAGCAAATGCGGTTCGGATGAAGAGGAAAAGAGGAAATACCTGGAGGAATTTCTGCAAAATGAAGGTGTAAAACTGGAGTATTCAGAAGTTAATAAAAATCCTGGGCTAAGATCACTAGCCAAGTTAATTTTAAACTCCTTTTGGGGAAAATTTGGACAGCGAGAAAACCAACCGAAGACCAATATAATTAACAGTTCAGGAGAGTTGTATCAATTTCTAATAAATCCGACAGTAGAAGTACAACATCTTCTTCCAATCAATGAAGAAACGCTTATTGTAAACTGGAATTATAGAGAAGAAGCTGCAGAGTCTCTAGGAACAGTTAACGTTTCTATAGCATCTTATACCACCACACAGGCAAGACTTAAGTTATTTAGCTATTTGGAGCAGCTTGGAGAAAGAGTTTTATATTATGATACTGATTCTGTCATATATATTAGCAGAGAGGGAGAATACGATCCCCCAACTGGAGAATTCATTGGAGATATGACCGATGAGTTAGAATGCTACGGTCCTGGTAGTTATATAAAAACTTTTACAAGTGGAGGCCCTAAAAATTATGCATACGCAGTTTATAGCACAAGGGATAAATCCATCAAGGTACAGAGTAAAGTAAAGGGAATCTGTCTGAATTATGAAGCTTCACAACATGTCAATTTAGATTCAATTAAAAATATGATATTAAATGACAACGAGGAAGACTATATTCCTATCCTATCAAAAAATATTCGTCGCACAAAAGATCACGAGGTAGTAACAGTTCCGGAAATAAAAAAATATAAAGTGACTTCAAATAAACGAAGATTTTTGGAAGATTTCAGCTCCCTACCATACGGGTTTAAACGACAGAAAAGATGAGAAAATGTGTTTGTGAGACAACAACAGAGATAAATACATGAATTTATCACTGCTTACACCATGCCAATTTAGAAGAATAAGCTATATGAATAAGCTTCGTGGAGTAGGCCTAATGGGGATACCACATGATAAAAAAAACGCACCAAAAACTCTACCCCTGGGGTTGGTGTGGAAATGAGTTCCATATTTGTTAAGATATATAAGACATTAAAACATGTATTTAAGAGTCATTTAATATTTTCTCTTGGATCGTTAAAGTCATGAATTCTACAACAGTTATCGTGGATATACAATTTGTCAGTGGAGTAAATGGACAGCTGTTTGCTAAGGAGATGGTAGTCTTACAACACGGATCACTTTTACCGACCTTATACTACTTCAAGCCACCTTTTCCGTATAGTGAATTGACACCAAGAGCTCGTTGGCAGGATGATTTCAACTTTAGCAAAATAAATGGATTAAGATGGAATGGTGGAAATACTGATTACAACGAATTGCCCAACCTATTGACGAATTATTCAAATTCAACAATTTTTGTGAAAGGATTGGAAAAGGAGAAATTTATCCGAAAATACCTCCCTGAAGCGAAAATAGTCCAACTGGAAATACCAAAACTAAGTAACTTGGAAAATTTCGAGTCTTTCTGCATGATACATGGAAGGTCACCTACTCTCCGATGTGCCGTTCAAAATTGTGTTAATATATATTTATACATGTTAGTGAATAAATTTTTTAAATAAAAGATATCTTTAGTTTTATTTTATTTATTTGCATTCAAAATTTATCGTATCAAAAACAAGATTTGTAATACAGTACAACGGTATTTCATAGAAAAGTCGAGAATAATTTAAGTGTACATAAGATGTTCGACTTGGAATAAAAAAATCTTCGCATGCTAATGTCAATACATTTTTTTCTTTACATTTTTCAACATATTTTCTATAACATTCTTTCACACTATCCGCAGCATTGTTATTGTGGTACATAACGATGTTTAAAAATTTCAGCATTTCAAATAGTTTACAAAGTTCGGCCTGTCTTAAGGTGATGCTGCCACTGCCAACGGGGATTTTGTACTCCTTCGTCTGATTTGCTGGAGATGTATTTTCCATTTTGATTTTTAAAGCGCTAAGATAGCTGTAAATTGTTGTCCATTGAGAATAAGATACCGATATTGGTATGAGTCCGTGGCGATGAAACACTATTTTTGCCTCAAATGATGATGGGTCAAATCCGAGAATTATTTTCCGGTTGTGACAATCGTCCAGATGATATGTGTAGTTTAATAACAGATTTTCACCCACAACTTTTGCTTCACATTTGGACAACTTCTTTTCTCCTTTAGCACCAGTGGTCCTTTGTCTCTTACGTGATGGCTCCATACTACTCAATTTAAACTTATACACTGAATATTAACATCCTCTGTTTGGGGTTTTTATAGTACTGACCTCTGCTTTGCATGATTGGTTACAGAAATCTCCACCATTTTGTGAAAAATTCTTTAAATATAAATTAATAATTTTACATATTATCATTTGAACTGAAATCGCTGGAGGCGAATTCTTTTAAAAAAGTTTTCAAGCTTTTTCCCCTGCATCGTGAATATAGAAATACACAGCAATAATGTCCACAAGTTGCTGAAAATTGACTTTGCAATCGTTTTTTATTATTCAAAAAATTCTTTGAATTATTTAGTAGAAATCTTTGAAAATATTTATTGGTGGGATACCTTCCAAAAGAGTCAAAGTACTCTGCCGAGCCTTGTTTAGGAAAATAAAAGGCAACCCAATGAGTTCCGTCTTTATGTGCTGGATCTGTATTAGCTATGACGCATGCTGGTTTTTTTATTTTTTGTGGTAGATGATTGCATGGGAAGACTCCTCTAAAAAATTTGTTTGTTACGCGATTGTTTGTCAATGCAGTTGCAAGCTCGATCGTGTTCATTCTTGTTCACAGGTAAATGCTGCTTCTAGGTCAATGACACTGGTGAGAGATGTAACGTAGTTATTTATAAATTCCTTAGTTGGTGTTCCACGAACAAAGATTGTCTTAAATTTCGCCAGAGTTTTTATAAGGTCCTCATCTATCCGTTTTAGTTCAAGGTTACCAAATTTAGTTGATTGTTGTTGCTCGCTGCATTCTGTAGTAGATGTTGGATATTTAAAAATTATTTCCTTCGCAAACGTTTTAGTGAATCCAGCGAAAGAGACTTTTTTAAAGAAGGTATATTCACCTCCGCAAAAGTATTCCACATTAATTAAACAGCTCATTGTTACCGTAATAAATCAATTCACCAACTAACAGTTGGAACATATCGTATCCACCTTATATAGATTTAAAAATTTGTGTAAACATTTCGATCCTTGTCAATTTCAATGCTTCCATCGTACTCGGCATATATAATGCATGTCACACTATTTTTTAACGCGTCTCTAAATTTTCCTTCAACTCGTACTGTTCCCTGGTTTAGTAAATTGCCGCAAGTCGCGTTATATGAATTGTCTGTTGTTAAATCGAAAGCGAGAAGAAAACATCCCTTGTCAAATAATTTCTTGGATATTTGATGACCTTTATCGAAATAATGAATACCTGTTCCTCTGAATAACGTATTGTATCCGCGTGTACTAATCGGATTATTTTTTGAGTAGTCAAATTCGAGAGGTTGATTTGGTATCTGCACGCCATTCACTGATAAATTGAATCTGGTAATGTTGTTATGTTTAAAGTTGAAGGGGTTCTTTGTTCTTCTGCCAGTGTAAGCATCATTGTCCACCATACCAAAAATTATTAAGTTCGGTAACTGTCCAATGACGATATTATCCAGTGAAAGTGTGAATGTGTTTGCTGGAATAGTGTAACTTTTAACTTCTACTCGCTTGTATGGGTATATGGCGTTTGATCGCTGTAAAACTGTCTCATGTGCTAACAAAATATTCGGATTGACTGTTACGTGATTCATGTACATGGTTGCATCCAAGATTTTTAATTGTGGTGAGTCGGTCCCGTCCTTGGATAAAATATAAGATTCTGGTTTTTCAAGTGATAAAACTACACGTAAATCGACACCGTTTAATAGCAACTTATCCTGATTAAGCAAGTCAGTATGGATTTTCCCCATCAATTCAACTACATTACTTTTATTGAAAAGTTTCTGCCGATCTAAATATCCTTGATGTAATTCAGCGACGGGTTTATCGATATCTGCAATTTCCGTGTCATCTTTGTCAAGATACCAGCCAACCGACTCTAAATGGGTAGATGCGGCATCTCTACCATAATTTAACAAATTTTCAATATAAGCGCGATAATTGTAATTATGATCGGTTTGAGCAATTGGTTTTCCATTCAGATATACGGTGCACTGACGAAATATGGAGTGTAAAATGTTGTTTATTAAACCTGGAGCATCGACATCATTTGGATAAAATTCTTCTTTTCCATCTTTTATTTTAATTAACTGCAGTTTTAAACGAAGATAGATGCTAGATAAATCACGATATGTATCTCCATGACCCAAAGTTACAAACTCTAGAACGGAGGAGTTGTCGAGCGAGGCTATTGGCTTATAGGCTACTTCTTCCGTTTTCAAAATATTGCTCTGAACTGGTGGTGTTGAAAAAAGATCCAGCTCTGATTTCATGCATTCTTTGTACGACATTATTTATCAAATATGTCCAGTATACGTTTACGTACCTTTCGTTGTGTTTTTAAAACTCTTGCTTTTATTTCTTTTCCTTGATTTTTAGTTTTGAAATTTCCCGTGCGCTTAGGTGTTTTTCCACGTCTCTTGTGTTTAACAGCTGGTTTTAAATGTAAAGTTGTAAACGGATTGGGTCTTTTTATACCTGCACCGCTCATACCGTCAAACAGTTTATTTATACCTTTCTGTGCTAAATCTTGGACAGCAACTCGACCTTGTTCTTTTATAATATCTTTAACTGACTTGTTGTTGATGTTTTTATCTTGTATTATAGCTTGTCCTGTTTTTACAGCCTGTTGTGCTAATGTTTTTAATCCTGATGTAGCTAGAGGTTTTAAGTGTCGAAATAATGCACTGAAAAAGCTACCGATTCCTCTTCCACGTTGATAAATAAGTGGACCACGATATAATTCCCCAATATCTGACAGACCGCCACCGCTTTGTATTAAATAATAACGTGTATAATAGGAGTCCATTTTGTAATTCTATTTATACTATGCAAGAACAGTCTGTTGTGTGAATATTTATAGTTTTTTTTATTGTCTTTTAAAATGAAGCATTACATAGGTTGGAATGTAGCTTGGTTTGAAATCAATTGATTCACCCAGATGGTCAGTTATTTTTATAGAAATATTCTCAATAAAGGTCTTCTCTAGTGGACAATATTCTACATACTGAAACCTTAGTATACTCTTACATTCTTCTTCAAGCGGTATAACACGCAAGTATCTTGCTAACTTATTTCCGATAACTCGAGGCTGGATAATATCAGTATAAATATATAAAATTGATCTCTTGCATTCCTCTTTTTCGTCATCTTCCTCAGGATAATATTCCCCCTCAAGATCATATGTTTTTTCTGGAACTAAAGTTTCGTAAGTTAATGTTTGTAATTTCAATGCTGCCTCCATACTTAACGATGGCTGTACATACAGATCAAGAGCATTAAGTATCTCAAAATGATTTCTATTCCCTTTCGGAATTTGACCAATAATATCTGTAAAAAATGGTGCATGATTGTGATAGTGTTTGCATTTTAAAATAATTTCTTGTTCACCCTTTTTCAGCCCCGTATTATCATTTATCAATAAAACATAGTCTCCAGGTTCTCTTTCAAATGTCGTTTCAGGAATGACTTCTGTCCTCGTCGGTTCAATCAAATTTGCTAAATCTATTTTAACATTATGTAAATACTTATCGGATTCCGTAATTTTCAGGGCACTAGAAAACGATCCTAAAAATGCTGCAAAGTCTATTTGTTTTTTATCGTTGGCAAGTTGTTTAAGATCATCATTAGTCCATTCAAGATTAAAATTTTTATTAATTCTTACCGTAAGGCTTGTTTGATTGTTGGGTGTCTTATGTTTTAATCTTGTATAATCGAAACTGGGCATTGAGATCTCGGTAATCCCAACACACCATCCTCCGTCAAGTTTGCATGGCCTAGCCAAGTTATTGGTAAAACCCGACAATGTATTTTCAGGATAGAATTCTAAAGAGTTATTACTCAAAAGGCATACATAAAAATCATTTTCTTTTATTTCTACCGGCATTGTTTACAGTCTTTCCCAAGCAATGTCAGAAGTACTTGCAGGTCTATCCTTTTTAGTCTTCAAACGCTCACTCTGTCTAGTACCGAGCTTGCGTAAAGGAAATGAAAGCATATATTGACCAGATTCTAGCTGAGAGGGTATTAATATAGACTGTTTCTGGGCTGCTTTTTGTTTTTCACTTTGTTCTAATTCATCTATATGTTCGCTAGCTTCATCGGGACTCATAGCCGCAGGTACAGTATACTGAGTTACACCATCCTCAGCTGTGATTATTTTATAATCCTTTTCACGTGCATTAGGTGGAGCTGTTGTTCTTAGTAATTTTGGTGGTGGTCTTAGAGTTTTTGCTATTCCGCTAGCTGATAATCGTCTTTTAGCGGCTGGTGATAAAGATCTTCTTGGTGGGGTTATGTTATGTGCTTCTTCAAAGACTTCTTCTTCGGTTAGGAAATCCTTTGCTGGTGGTGGTGAAGTCTGTGTTAACACATCATCTTTAAATATAATTTTCGTTTGTGTGGTACTATCTCTTAAACTTTTTTGTTTGAAATTATGTTCACGTGGCAAGTAAAAATTTGTTTCTTTATCCAACATTCGTTTGGATTTCCGATTGTGATTTAAAAATGAAATTAGTTGGTTTCGATAGCTATACCATTTTTCGGAATCATTCATGTCTTTATTCTGTAGTATTTTATTCATTGCTCTATCAAAAATGGATTGATTTGCAGTCATTTCAATTTCATCTTTAAGCCTGTTGTAAACCTCTGGCGACAGAAGTAGCATCTTGTTAAGTCCGTTATTTCTATGCATATTTTTCAATTAATGAGCCGATAACTCCTGATAGTACACTTCCTAATAAAACTGGTAAAAAACCTCCTCGTTGCACTAGTATTTTACGCTGTTTAGCAACAGATCTCTTTGCGCAAATCAATTTACGCATGTCCTTTTTATACCTACACAGTGATTTGTAGATATTTCCATGCGGCATGTGGTTACCTTTTAAGGTGTTGAGTGTAATTTCACAAAGAGTTTTTATAACCTCAGGGTCAGCATTTTGTATGATGGACTTTCTCAGATTTGGTTTAGCCTTTTTAAGCACATATAGCATATGCTTGTTCTCCCTTAATCGTTTCATTCGTGACGCCATTCTTACCATTTAAAGAGTTTTGCGGGCAAAAACAGGTTACAAAGTGTTTATTAAATATATCAGTACGAAATCTTAAGACGTCGTTAATGTCCTGAGTTAAATCAATTAGCAAATACCCGTAAGGCATTTGAGTTATCTCTTTATATATTCTCACGAGTTCATAACTATTTTCTGGGTAAATTTGTCGGGCCAGATGGGTAAATTGGCTTTTATCCCTAGGGTTTTTAAACACAACAAGATATTTACAATTGAGCGATATGTCACGACTGAATTTTCCTTGATGGAATACGTTTTGTGTCACAAGAATTACTGAGAAATTACGATGATGAGACCCCTTAGTAAAGAGTTCACAAACTTGTTTACTAAATCCGTTTAACATCATGTCATCTATAACAATCAATGTTGGCTCGTTTTCATGATTTACAAACTCCTCTGGTATAGCATTTAAATATTCAATGTTTTGCAGTTTGATATCCGTAGGTAGTGCACCGTGTTCTGCATTACACCATATAATTTTTCTAATTTGCGGTTCTATAAATATCTGACTAGTATTAAGAAGATTTTTTATAAATGTTGTTTTGCCGCATCCCGAAGGCCCCGCAACCATCATTGTAAATGGGTGATTAAACTTGATCATTTTTGCTTTGTATATAAACTGGTCATTCAACTGCAGGTATTTATACATTCTGCACAGGCATCAGAAGTTGTAAAAGCATTGCAGTCGATTTTTAATACAGGACGGATTCCAAGAAATTTACAAACCGATGATGGAAAAGTGTTTTTTAATAAACCGTTTCGTCAACTGATGAAAGATTACGAAATAAAACATTATTCCAGCTACAGTACTTTGAAAGCCTCGATTGTAGAAAGATTTAACAGAACGCTGAAAAATATGATGTGGAAAGAATTCAGCATGAATGGCAATTATCACTGGATTAGCATGTTGACCAAGTTGACAGACGACTACAATACAACGAAACATCGTACGATTAAGATGAGACCTGTAGATGTTGGGCTGCATAACGAAAAACGTTTATTATCTGTGTATAATTACCCTAAAATCAAATCAAAGTCTAAATACAAAGCAGGTGATTTTGTCCGTATAAGTAGACATAAACATGTATTCGAAAAAGGCTATACACCTAATTGGTCCACAGAGATATTTAAAATAAAAGAAGTTAAACCTGTTTACCCAACAACATATATTCTCGAAGATTACCAAGGAAATATAATTCAAGGTAGATTTTATGAACCAGAAATAGCTCCTGTGAAAAACCCTGATGTTTATTTAGTAGAAAAGGTTATAAAAAGACGCGGTAATCAAGTTCTAGTGAAGTGGCTTGGTTTTCCTTCAAAACACAATTCTTGGATTAATATAAAAGACGTGATATAAAACCTGTTACACTCATTCAAAATGTTAAACTTGAAACAAGAATACGATCGTTTGAAAACATTCGATAATCTAGCAATAGACTTAGATACAGCAGACCTGCTAGCGAAAAGTGGATTTTTTTACACAAACATCAAAGACCGTGTTCAATGTTACTTTTGTTCTCTGCAGATAAATGCTATGAGTTGCGCATCGGATGTAGATTTTGATCATAGACATCGTTCACCACACTGTATCTATGTTAATAGGAAAGACGAATGCGGACGATTCAAAGATCAGCTAGCACCACTTACAGAACAACCTAAATCAAAGATCATACTTTGTACAATCAACACTTTGAAATTTTTAGCCGGTATTTTATTCGTTCTAGCAATTCATTATTATTTCCACGAGCAGATATGAGAAAGAAAATAAGTTTCAATGAAGACCCACAAGTTAAATATATGGTAGTATGGAGTTTCGCATACAGACAAAGTAGGAAAGGATCATGGGAGCAGTATGCAGTGGATACATTTAGATTTGAAAACAGAATTTCACAATTGAGTGTAATAATAAATCCAGTTTTAGAAAATAAAATAAAAATGTTCAACAAGTAGCATATTGTTTTTTATTATGATAATTCCCTAGTCGTTTTTCAGGTTTTGTTTGGAAGCCCACCTTCACTGACAGGTAATTGACCTAGTTCCGTGACCTAGAAAAAGTTCCCACGCTACAGGGGCCTACTAACTACTTCTACACCTCCCATAGACATGATGTACCCGTCGAGCCATCGAGTTCTCAACATTCGCCCCCAGCCCCCGCCCCCGCCCCCGCCTCCGCCACCGCCCCCGCCCCCGTTGTCACCATCGCCATCGCTAATACTTCCGCTGCACTCCCCTCCACATCTCCGCACTCAAACTTTCACCTTCGCGGCGCACAAGTGGGCGTGCCTCACACACACAACGATGACCTTGATCTACTCAAACAATTAATACGTCTGGCACACATTCCAAGGTCACCCACTTACCATAAATACAGGTTAATGACCTGTCAACCAATTGACATAATTACACGTGATTAATCACCTAGACCTAAATCCCAAAACCGGTTTTGGTTCCCGTCCCAAATCGACCCAATACCTACTGACCCTGCCTCAGTAGGGTACTGGACTGGCAGCCCCTGCCACCTCGTTTCAAGCCTATCTCATCATTATGAGAATATAATTGTTGCAGGTGATTTTAACGTTGATCTGCTGAAGGATAATGCTCGTGCTAACACCCTTAGATATTTCCTTGAAGCTCTGGACCTACATATTCTGAATCAACTTCCTACCTTTCTGAATTGCCAAAATCCTTCCTTACTTGATGTTCTAACTGTTACCTCCACTGACTCAGTGCTAAAACATAATCAAATCTCTCCTCCTAGCTTTCTCGACCATGACTTACTATTCCTTTCTACTCGTTTTACCTTTTCTCCCTCTCCTTTATCTTCTTCTTTTTCATTTCGTGATTATAGCAACATTAATTTAGACTCGCTTACTGAATTAGTCTCCTCCTTCCCTTGGAGTATTATCTATAATACAACCTGTGTCGACTCAAAAGTCAACATCTTGAATTCTTTTATCTTATCTCTTTACGATCATTGCGTTCCCTTAGTCACAAGAAGGCGCAGATCGTCGTCACCAAATCCTTGGTTTTCTCGTGAAATCAGCGACTTAATAGTTCAGCGTGAGTTCATGCATAGGCGGTATCGCAGAACTAGGGTGCGTAGTTACCTTACTTATTATAAACAGCTTCGTAACATCATCAATGTTAAGGTTAAGTCTGCCAAACGTGAGTTCTATTCCCGCAAACTTGATCCTACTCTAAATCCTAAACAACTCTGGTCTAATATTCGTTCGCTTGGCATTCATTCTCCTACGTCTATCCCTTTTGATATGGATGTAAACGTTCTCAACGCATCCTTTATTCAGTCTGCTTCTAATCCTTCATCCTCCTATAATCCTAATTCCTTTTCATTGGATTCACTTAGTTCTGATGGTTTCATCTTCCGTTGTATTAGCGCATCGGATGTTCTTAAAATTTTGATTTCCATTTCCTCTAATTGCATAGGCTATGATGAAATTTCCCCCCGTTTTCTTAAACTCCTCTCCCCTTTAATTGTTCAAACTATCACGCATATATTCAATTACTGCCTGACCACATCCCAAGTTCCTTCGGTCTGGAAAAAAGCCATAGTGATCCCCTTACCAAAAAAGTCGTCACCCTCAAACTTAGCCGATTTTCGCCCTATCAGCATTCTTCCATTTCTTGCTAAGGCCTTTGAGAAAACTCTCTTTATGCAAGTCCTCCCTTATCTTGAAACCAATAACTTCCTTTGTAAATTCCAATCTGGTTTCCGTAAATCCCATAGCTGTGAGACTGCTGTTTTAAAGGTGACTACTGATCTTCGTTCTGCGCTCGACCTGGGTGACTTTGCGATATTGGTCCTTCTTGATTTTTCTAAGGCTTTTGATTCTGTGGTGCACTCAGTTTTACTTTCCAAACTTAGTCAGCGCTACCACTTTTCATCTTCTGCTACTCGGCTTATCTCTTCCCTTCTTACCAATAGGCTTCAATGTGTTCGCCATAATAGCTCTTTATCCTCTTTCCTTCCCGTGCCCTTGGGAGTACAGCAAGGCTCAATTCTTGGCCCTCTCCTTTTCTCTTTGTATATTAATGACCTTCCCTCTATAATCCGTCACTGCTCCTTCTACCTGTGTGCTGATGATCTCCAACTATACACCTCATGTCCTCCGAATCAGATTGAATCCTGTATTTCTCAACTTAATAGTTCCTTATCCCAAATAAGTGAATGGAGTTCTATCAACTTCCTTAAACTAAATCCTAAAAAATCTCAAGTACTTCTGCTTAGCCGTCGTGTTCAGTCCCCTGACAGCATTCCACCTGTTCCTCTCCCTATTCTTGAGCGTGTTAATAATCTTGGCATTGTCATTAATTCCAAATTATCTTGCTGTAATCAAGTCTCACTTATGCTTTCCAAGATTTATGGGACACTGCGAAAGCTTTGGCTTGATGGTAGTCTTCTGTCGACCGCTGTTCGGCTCAAACTTGTTAAATCCCTCATCGTACCACATTTCCTCTTTGGTTCCCTTGTATATATTTCCTTAGATTCAGCCTGCCGACAGCGCCTTAAAGTAGCTTTCAATGATTGCTTAAGATACATTTTTCATATGCGAAGGTCAGATCATGTGTCGAGTATACAAAATTCCTTGCTAGGTTGTGACCTCTTTCGTTTTATTGATGTCATGGCTTTAGTTCTTTTAAATAAGGTTCTATCCTCTAAAAGCCCTTCCTACCTTTTCGACTTCCTCTGTCCTCTTCGATCCTTGCGTTCAACCAAATTTCTCATTCCAGTTCATTGTTCGTTAATTGGTAGTCGCTCCTTCTTTGTGCATTCATTTCGACTTTGGAACAATCTTCCCTGTGTGATTCAAAGAATGAGCTCAGCCACGACTTTCAGAAGGCAAGCATCTCTTTTTCTTTCTTCCTCCTCTTCTTTTTCTTAGATTTTCTATCCACTTATTTTCATATCTTCTTCTGTAACTATTAATTATCCCGTCCTCTTTATCCCACTCACTACATTTATTTACATTTATTTATATTTAAGTTAGATTACCTGTTTTAAAATGTACTCTAAAAGATGTATGATCTTGTGTACCTTGCCAATAAATTTATTATTATTATTATTATTATTATTATTATTATTATTATTATTATTATTATTATTATTATTATTATTATTATTATTATTATTATTATTATTATTATTATTATTATTATTATTATTATTATTATTATTATTATTATTATTATTACTAGTTGGGATCCCCGTTACCGAAATTCGGTCACAAAAACAATAAATATATAAAATTCACGATTTGTTCGAATTTAAATTCAATTTAAATATTTTTATTTCAAAAAAAATTATACGCAATGGCGAATTTTTAATTACTATGAAACATTTCCATTGTCGCTCCAGAGCATCTAAAATTTCCCAGGATTTTTTTAAGCGCGTCCATGACGTCTTGCTTGGATATGTAGTGGAAAATAGAGCAACATCAGTTACTACAGCATCATTGAAACGACGAATATCAACTTCTTGATCATAGAAACTTCAGCTGCAATATTCTCAGGTCTTTGACAATATTCATACATGGACCTGAATGAGTGAACAAAAGGATTAATCCGATCTAACTCCAAACCTATTTCACGCATAATATCAATATTACATTCAATATTCGCATTTCTATTTATTCTATGATTAGCAGCAGTATCTACATCATAGAAATACAATTGTGCATAACATGGAGGTCGGCCATAGCCAGGAATTAAGGCACCAGTTCGGTGATAGAAAATGTTATGGATTTTAAAATGATATATGCCATTTGCAGTGTCATTTGACAAATTACACTCAGAGATTGCAAAGGCAGCATTATACGAACGAATATTTGCAAAAAAAAATTTTAGAACGATTTTTAATACCACTTTCATTCGAAGTTAATCCTTCAAAAAAATTATTGAAAAAGTAATTTTGAGAAAGTGGAGGTAGATTAACTTTGCCTTTATGACAACACAAAGAAAATGCCTGTAAAGTTACTTCAGTCAGAAAATGTTTGGCACGACAAAAATGACAACTCATATTAAGGCTGGCCGCACACGTACGGTTTCCGTGTTCGATTTCCGAATTCGGAATTCCGACACGGGATTCCGTGAACTTAGCGCAGACGTTCGGTTTTTTGTATTAGGAATCGACAAAAATCGACGGATCGACAAAAAATACGGCCACAAAATACAACAAAATATAAAACGTACTCGGCATAGCACTGGCGCGAATGGAAGTTTCCTGACGTTTGCGCCGGTTAAGCAAAAATGTATGTGAGCGCTGCGTTCGGGATGACGCCATTCGGTTTTTTTCCGTTCGGATATTCCGAACGCAAGTCCTGGCTTCCGAACCGAATATCAGGAATGTTTAAGAACGTGCGCGGTAAGTAGAATTATTTGTATGAAATGCCTGCATTCGGTTGTCCGAGTACGGAAACCGAATTCGGAAACCGAAAACAGAAATCGTACGTGTGCGGCCAGCCTAAAAGAACCACACGAAAACGAATCAAAATTAACCGGAATAACATTCAAAGCACATTTAAAAGAATCAGTCAAAATTTCTAAAGGTGCAACACCATCAACAAACATTTCATTATGAAATGCATCAACATTCATTTCATTCACACCACTATTCAATTCATTATTTACAACATTCATTTCATTAGCACTACGTAAATTTCTAACGCGATTTCTAGTATTTTCGCGAAGCGATCTAAAATCGACATTCGAGCGTCCCCGTCGTTGTTTTGGCATTTCGAAAATAAAATGCGGGAAAAAACGTAAGTAGTCACCGATAAATTGCACTCAAAATTCGCAGTTAACTGTTTGGAATGACAAAAATACAACTGAGATTCCGAGAACCATACGAAAACGAATAAAAATTACGCAGAATAACATTCTAAGCACACTTAAATGAATCAATTAAAATTTCTAAAGGCATTCGCCAAAAAACGAACGGCAGCCCCTTACACAATACAACTCAATAATACTATACACAAAAGAGTATAAAAAAAATGCACGCACAAAGTGACCGAGTTTTTTTAAGTCAGTTATGCCGCCGCGTTGATGCACACAAATGCTTGTTTTTCTCTGTTTCTCATTCACTTCACTGAAACGGCATTTGCGTCAATCGTAGGCTACTCAGCTCTACGTTGATGCTCACAAAAAATTCAAATTTTCCAACGGCTTTTTAAAATTCGAAAAATTAAAATCGCTATAACTTTTTTATTCGTGAATCGATTTCGTTGAAATTCCTTATTACAAAACTATGCCATAAAAAGAACATTTTCTGAAAATTTAAACGAAATCGGTTCACGAACAAAAAAGACTTAGCGTGTACAAACTTTTTGTTTGCCTATTAATATATAAGATTATAATATGACATGAAACTTGGCCCCAGACAACCAAGAAGGACTAAGAGGTGTACCATCCGCTAGAGAAGCTACCTAAGCGGACCAAAGGCACCCTATTATTAACCGGTGAAGCCGGCGAGATGCCTTATTAGGGCTACTCAGAAACGAGCTTGCTTCGTCGTGATCCTAAAGTCATTCGGTGAAAAAAATTTGAAAGGAAGCATATAAGTCTTAGCTATGGCAGCGATATATTGGTGTCCCGTGACGGGATTGTAAATCATTCTAAACTTGACTTGGAAAAGAGAAGGTAATTCGGTACATCCGCGTAAAATTATAGAACCCAGATACTCAAGAAAAGAAAAGTGATTAAGGTTGGGGCCATCCTAGAGGCGACGCCACGTCCTTGGTCATCTCAATGACAAAGTAAGAATTTGAAAGAACCTGATTCTAAAATGACTTGCATGGACATAACTTATGCTACGCTCATTGCTACAGAAACAATATCCATTAATTTGAGTAATAGTAGACCATTGGATGGAAGTTTCTGCATCTTCATCACGGAACATCAGAGTGAAATTTATGTCGAGAAAAAGAAAGTAGAAAACAGTACCCTTTTTTAATGACAATATTTGCAGACTTATTTGATTTAAAGTTTAAAAAACCAAAAAGAAATATGTTAAGAATCACTTCCATTGAAATGGTTCATAGTGGTATGGATGGAATGAGATAAGCTCATGGGTCTCTCACCTTAAACAACATACTAAACCATCACTATGCTTACGCCTCCACCATTTTCGGTGTTCCTCCGTTCTAATCTTGTACGTAAATGACGACGAATATATACCATAAAGCCTAATATCAGGATAACTATTAAAGCGAAGGCTGCTCCATAGGATATGCTTGTAGTTTCAAACCGAACTCGTGAACGTGTAGGCAAGGATAATTTATCAACTTCTTTGTATTCACATCTCGGACCTATGTACCCGTCCGCACATTCGCAGTTGTACAGGATGGCATCTTCAATTTTTACTGTGAAGCACGATGCTTGATTTAGGCAATAGCTTGCGGCATATTTTGGAGGACATTTGTAAGTCTGAAATGTTATATTAGGTCTTGGTGATAAGGCTAGTGAGGGTTTTATTCGACTCCAACAAGCCTCTATGCGTATGCATAGGGAAATAGTAATAAAAATAATACGAAGCATGTTGTCACAATACATATAGTTATACATCAGATTCTTTTGCTGGTGATAAACTGCAGTTTGTCGCTGTGGATTTATATATTCGACTTGTTTATAAAAGGATTAATGATGTGTCTGCCGTAAGTGAGGTTATAGATTTTGATTAAAATTAAAGTTTTTGATTATTTGGTAACGGATCTAATGATGCAGTAGCTTTTGCCGCACTCCTACCGGCAGAAACGATTTCCTTCGTGGTTGTACTAGTCCTTTGGGCAGATCATTAACGGTTATATTACCTGCTATTTTTCTATTTAAGGTTGCATTCTTTTGCTGGGTTACCATTTTATCAATATGTGAAGTACTTTCTGTTATAACAGCAGATACTGTTGCACTTAAACCACTGCCTTTAACCAATATGGTGTCAGGCATGGAATTTAGGAACAATTCTATATTCTGACATCCCAACTCCGGGTATGGTATGTTTCTTCCCTTTAATTGGTCATAATCATGAACTAAATCTTGTATCGTCAATTTATTTGGACTTGATACAACTAAAGATTTTAAAATCACTTTGGTTTCCTTTAGCAGATCCATTGTTAAAGGATTTTTCTTTCAATTAACGTACAATAATTAGACAACTAAGCAATTAATAATCTTACAACCCCTCTTAAAGCCAAAATTTACTTCAAACTTTCAATTCAGCCGTAATAATATTAATCTGTAGCTAAAACAAAACAGAGACTAAATAACTCAAGGACGCCGGCCGCTGGGTGATTTCTCTCTCGCACTACCCGACCAAAATTATTAATAAAATTAAATTGCAAATAATAATAAACTCCTCTAGCTAAAGATCTTTAAGAAAAAAAAAACAAAAAAGTCAGCTGTTATTATTCTTAAAAAGGTTTTATTATATTGTATGGTAAACAAATTGCTGCGTATATCACCTTTGCTCAACAAATCTGCAAGTTTTGAAGCAGAGATTGGCATGTTTATGTCATCAATAGAAGTGACATTTTAGGTTTTGAGGAACGTTCGTTAAGTTTGTTCGCCTATTTATGTACGTGGGTACAAGAAATTATGAAGCAATCACAAATGAATATTAAATAAAGTAGAATATCGTGCTACAATATCGTAAAAAAAATCCAGGACGCAATAATAATACATGCAGTATATGCGAACAATTCAAACTATTCAACTATCGATGACGCAAAAACAAAATCTCAAAAATGACAGCAGCGGTACGATGTCTCTCGCCCCGAAAAATATTGGTGGCCGAAGTCAACGGTGGCAGTCAGTGGTGGCTCTATGTCCTACCAACAATAGTTAAATATAGAACTTAAACTCCGTACTGGCTCAACGACTCAACCTACAGACCGTGAGACCAGACACTAAATGATCTAAACTACCAAAAAAAACTAAAGCCACCATCAAGAGTGCCATCGAAGACCCCGGATGCACCTCAGACTACCCCTACTTCATTGATGAAGCAAGGTTAATCTTCAGAACAAGGGCTCATTGAGGGGGATGGAGCCAGAAGAACTAGTACCATCCTCCCCAAAAGAGATCCTGTCCCATGACCGGTACTATACGTCACCCGAAAGGAAACACTCACGGAAAATTATGGAAACTTCTTCCTAAAATAAAAAGAATTTAGAAATCTGTCAACTCTACCCGCTGCCCAACCACAGCTGAGCTACACCACCGAAAATCAATCAGCAGGGAGGGACAGACGGGAGAGCGAAGAAAAAATTACTAGCAAAGGCAAGAGGAGGGAGCAGGATGACCCCCAAAGCTGTTCACGGGGCGCAGTGCCAAGCGCGAAGCTTGTTAGCCAGACGGAGCCCGTGCAACATCCTTGGAGTGCATCCCGACAGACCCCAACATTACCAGCACTAAATTTCGACCACATATCGAAAGAAAAAGCAAAAAAAATAATGGACCGAATGGATTCCAAAAATGTCCACGGGGCGCAGTGGCAGGCGGTAAGACGCCTGTTACCAAAGACGGTTGCCGGCGTAACATCTCCAAAGTCCATCCGAAGAAAGAAAAACAATTGAGAATCCTGCTCTCGGACCGACGCAGTGGCAGGCGGTATCACGCCTGATACCAGAGTCGCCGACCCAAGAAACAGGACAGGAGATCCCCCTGACTACACCTTCACGCATAGCCAAACGATCACACGCTTGTTAGCAAGACGTGAAGGCAAGCAGGGTTCGAAAGCATTACAAAAAACCAGAAGAAGCTACCGCGTCAGAGATTAGCCGAAAGGTGAAAGCAAAATAAAATTAACTCATAATTTAGACAGAATAAATCGAAGAAATGGGTAGGGACTAAAGTATCGCGGTACTACTTTAGTCCAACGAGCCAATTACGAAGTGGTGGTGCATATCAAACTAGTTTAAAATCAAAAAATCCAGCCGTGAAGGCCATCTTGATAAGCCGAAACTACCGAAAAAATTTTTATAAATTTAAATTAAACTGTTGTCCGTGCAGTTACGGGCCAAAATGCCTGCGTTGGGCGCCATTTGTGGCGTGCATCTTGGGTTGGTTGCCCGAAGAGGCCAACTTCAGATCCACATACAAAAATAAAAAAAATTGGACGAACAAAAAAAAATTCCAAAAACTCCACCTGAAATTCACCTAAGCGGTACCCCGAGGCTCCTGAGAAAAGCTGGCTCGTCGGGAGGTCGTGGGGGGTGAGACTCCTAAGGTACCACTTATATATATGCACAACCACCACTTACCTGTCTGTGAGTACCGTCCTCACAGACTCGGAGCATCCATGGGAAAATGTAGGGTACCTGAAATAATATTTCCGAGACGAGTTACATCGCCCTCCGCTTTGCCATTCTATTTTGGCCTTAGCCCATCCTGCTAAAACTAATAATTAAGATCATACTACCATCAATTTCAAACACCAGTATATAATAATATATTTTTTCTAACAGTACAGCGAGTAAAAACTAAATTTAACAACAGCCAATTAAGCAAATCAAAACACAAACGATACTCGTAGAAACATCACATCAAAACATACAAATTCTATAAGTCCTATAATCGCCTAACCAATGTGTAATCGGTTGTTTATTTTACCTGTGAATAATACAGGGAGACCTAACAACGTCGCCCTGGTACCAGTGCTTCCATTTCAAAAAATATAGTCAATCCCTTCGTACGAACAAAGAAAAACGATTACAGATTAGTCATTACGACCAAATACAATACGACAATAAAATTGAAAATTAATTATCCTAATATAGTGAAAGGCAACAAAAAAAAAAAAACCTTAAAAAGTAAATTTTTTTTTTTCAATATAACCTATTCTAAACATATAATCATAAATAACGATGTTGTTCTTTTTAATTTCCTCAACTTCACCAATCTATGACTTCATTTAATTTTAATACAACCAGACAAAACGAGCTTGCTGGGTAATCTCTTAACCATTACTACGTTTATAAGCGGAGTTTCACTCCCGGATCTTCAATCCAAAGTAAAACTCCCGATGCGTTTATAAGCAATGGGAGTGTAAATCCAAATTATTTCTGGTTTGAGATGACAGCTCCAAGCTCAAATTCAAAATCATAGCAAAGACAAATATAAACCCAATGTTTAATTTAATGTATTTAAAAATATCAATAAACAAAGAACAAAAACTATTGTAGCAAAATAAAACACCCAGCTTCTTCTTTACAAAGTTTTCCCCCTTCGGAAAAAAATTCTCACTCCCAGTCAGCGTTTATAAGCACAACATAAACCGGGATCGAAGTTTCACTCCAGCTTTTTCTTCGGGAGCGAAAATCCAAGTTCTGGATTTTCACTCCCGGTTTATAAGCGGTGTTTCACTCCGGATCGAAACTTCCATCCGGAGGGAAACTCCGCTTATAAACGTAGTACATGAGGCGTCATATAAGATAAATGAAGTTCCAAACCCGTTCACCGTTCAAAATAGAGAAAAACTTCAAATTTGCCTCTCTACATATCCTGGGATATTGTTGACAAAGGGCAGCGAACTGAATTTTTCACCTTCTTCTCTATACAAGCACCAAAGGAAGATAAAAATCTCTTACCTTTCGGGATGATACCAGTACCAATATTACTTTATCTGTCTTCTTCAAACATTGGCTAGGAAGGGGGTGAAATAGCTTTCTCCAGTCCAACGATGAATTTTTGCGAGGATCCTTTTGTACAGGCCCAAATGCCGCTATAAGTCAATCTTCAAAAAAACCTCCTTCCAAGGCTCCAACAGATTCTTTTTTCTTTCTTCAAAGTAGCTTCCACATAAGCAAATACCAATAATTTTTTCAGATATCTTTTCCGATATCCACACGCTTAAAAGGTGTTTTTTTAATAATTTCCATAATTACTGCTGGACACTTTCGAATTTCCAACGTCCATGATGCGTCTGCCTTTTGGTTTTAAATATATACTTTTATTTTTTTTTATATTTTCCAAGGGATTTTCTGGTTACGTATCCCTTTTTTTTCCAAATCACTATCCAGACTGTCAGAAAAATTGCATAATTTTTTCTTGTTTTTTTCGCCTACTCGTTTTCAATTTCTCAAAATTCTTCCTCAATTTTTATAGTGACTACAGGGTGTGGTTTTAAGTAAGGATATAGCTGGCCGTTACACCGCTGGACCGATTTTGATGAAATTTGCAACAGACATAGTTTAGACTTTGGAGACGGACATAGGCTACTTTTTTTTTTAGAGAAAAAAGGGTTGAAGGGGGTGAAATGGGGTTCAATAAGTTGTAAAGGGATTTTTGTTCTTTACTTTTTTTCTATTGTATAAAAAGTAACTAACTGACAGACAACGCACAACCTAAACCGCTAGAGCTAAAGGGCTGAAATTTTTGACAATGCATCCCTAGCGATTTTTCGAAATTCATCCCCTAAGGGGGTGAAATAGGGTCACCTCAAAACTGCTGGAGCTATAAGGCTGAAATTTTGACAGTGCATCCCTATAATGACGTGGACATCCACTAAGAAGCGATTTAACGAAATTCATCCCCTAAGGGGGTGAAATGGGGCTTACCCAAACCGCTGGAGCTATAGGGCTGAAATTTTGACAGTGCATCCCTTTAATGACGTGGACATCCACTAAAAAGCGATTTTTCGAAATTCGTCAACTAAGGGGGTGAAATGGGGTTTTTCCAAACCGCTAAAGCTATAGGGCTGTAATTTTGACAGTGCATCCCTATAATGGCGTGGTCATCCACCATTAAAGCGATTTTTCAAAATTCATCCCCTAAGGGAGTGAAATGGGGTTTACCCAAACCGCTGGAGCTATAGGGCTGAAATTTTGAAGTGCATCCCTATAATGACGTGGGCATCCACTTAGGAGCGATTTTTTGAAATTTATTCCCTAAGGGGGTTAAATGGGGTTAACCCAAACCGCTAGAGCTGAAGGGCTTTAATTTTGACAGTGCATCTCTATAATGACGTAGAAATGAATGACTCGAAATTCACTTTATTTAATATTCATTTGTGATTGCTTCATAATTTCTTGTACCCACGTACATAAATAGGCGAACAAACTTAACGAACGTTCATCAAAACCTAAAATGTCACTTCTATTGATGACATAAACATGCCAATCTCTGCTTCAAAACTTGCAGATTTGTTTAGCAAAGGTGATATACGCAGCAATTTGTTTACCATACAATATAATAAAACCTTTTTAAGAATAATAACAGCTGACTTTTTTGTTTTTTTTTTTTTTGAAGGAAAATATTGCACATAATAAACAGTTTTTATTTAAAGGCGTTGCAAGGCACGCGGGTTTTATGCTAGTTCAACATAATTTCCCCGATTAACAGAATCTTTCCCCTCGCGGTGTCTGCAAAAGGCTTGCTCCTAGCATGCCATGTGGCAAACAACATCTATAAAAATTTTAAAAATTTTCCGGTTCTTTTTAACTAACTCATTGTGCTTTATAATTGAGGATTTATAACGAGTGCCAACTAGATTTTAAATCCTTTGGCCTGTACCGAATTTAGAAAGAGCTAAACCCGATTTTAAATGTTCGGAGGATTTTTGCCATGCCTATCAACAGCTTTATGAAAATTATTTAAATCATTATATCCCGAAGACCGCCAAATGTTCTTTTAGTTAAAAATAAAATGCAAGGCCAAAAAAATTTGTTTTGCCTCTTATGACAACCAGTAAGCCAATTCGCGCTTTTATATAATTTAATTGAAAAATATGCACTAGGCATTTTTATTTTCATTTAAAATATTTAATATGGGTTTTGGTCTCCCATTTTCAATAATGGATTTCTTTTCCGCAAAACGAACGCGAGCCAAATAAATAAATCGTCAATTACACAAAAATGCTCACCTTCAACATCACCCATGATATATTAGACCAGTCATTAGAGATTTTTTCATGTTATAAAATTGTACAGCAAACTGCTTGCACTACTACTTCAGGGGTATCTCGTAGATTACTAAAACCAAAAAACCAGCCAAAATTTCCTCATGTGGAATTGTTTAAACAATAATTAGCAACAAAAATGGGTACTTTTTTCGTTTTTGGCGTATACAATAAAAAGTACTGGATGAATCGCGTTACTGTCAACAGGACATTTGTAGAGAATTAAAAAACCTACAAAATGGTTTTTTTAGACCCCGATCCGACCATTTTTGGACGAAAAAAGCTGGAAAAAGTCCAAAAAACACCCTTTTTTTTCAAAAATGCGTACCTCTCTTAATTTTTAATATTAAGGGATGATTTTTTGGGAAATGATAGCTTATTACATATACTATAAACTGGCAAAAGATGAAATTTGTCGCATTAATAGTTTCTGCATAATTGCAGTATAAACAAAATAGACCCTAATTTTGCACATGGCGCCAATATTAGCCGAGTGCCCTGATTGAAATTTGTAAAGCGGTTTCTGAAAGTAGATATTAAAGGCTACAACTTGGCTATCTCACATTTTCATATAAGTTTGGAGAACTTTGTTAAAAATGCTTCTGAATACAGTGCATCTGGCGAAAATTTCAATCCGATACGTATCGAGGCAGTGGAAGTACAGGTATCAAGCAACAAAGGAGGCGTTTCGTTTATTTACACGTAGAAAGCATGAGCAATTATATTGCATATTTAAGGGGTGATTGAATTTTATATTTTGTTTTTCATTATCATGGATCCCAGTACTAGTAGTGCTAACTTCAGCAATAAAAGGTAAATATAAATTAAATATATTTGAGTTTTATAAATTTCATCATTCAATTAAGCATGGTGGGTAGCTCCGATGTGGAAGATGAATGGGAAGATTTGAATGACAACTGCCTGCTTTGTGATGAGCCCATGGAGACAGGAAAATCGATCTTGTGTAAGGAAAGATGTATTGAAACTTTCATAAAAGCAAGTAAAAGAAGAAAGGATAATCGAGAAAAGAAACTAAAAGAATTCAAGCAGGCATATTTTCACAAGACTTGCACGGTGAATTATCCCAGAGAAAGGAGCATAAAAATTGTTGAAAAAAAGGAACGAAGAAGGAAGAAGTTCTGCACAAAATCGCCAACGTTATCAAGAAGCGCGGGTATTTACATTTGCCACGTGTTGTTTTTTTTGTAACAAAAATGTGTATGAATATTTAAATAACTCCCGTCGTGTAGTGAAAAAAACAAACCATCGACCATGTTCTTTTGCAGCTAAAATGTAATCCGCAAACTGAAACTAACAAAGTTATATCCGCGCGTCTCAACAATTTAAAATGTGAAAACGATGATTTTTTTAAAAAGCATAGAATGTATTATCATTCTAATTGTATGAACAGTTTTTACGCATACCGCCCATGTAATGCTAAGGGTGTCCCTTTATCGGATGATATGTCAAATTTATTAGCTTTCGTTATCAACTACCTCCTTAGTCACAGCTATGAATGTCAGTTTTCATTGAAATCTATTCTAGAAAAATATTCAACGATAGAAGGTTCGAAAGAGTTTCCTAGACTTGATTACATTGAAAACCACTTGAAAAAACATTTTGAAGACGAGATAGTTATTCACAGAGTAAATAATGATAGGTTGATTTGTTTTAAACAATCGTTAGGAAAAAATATTGAAGACAGCTGGTATAACAATCGTCAAAAAAATATTGAGCAAGAGAAGTTGAGAATAGTTGAATTAGAGGGCCACCAAATTTTGCAAGATATCAGAGCAATGAAGTGTAGTGACAATAATTCTTACAGATCGCCTAGTAATTTTTTAAATGATTTAGACAAAGATATTCCTGAAAGCTTAAAATTAATTAATTCTTCTATCGTTGATATTTTAATCAAAACTCACAAACACACTCCAAAAAATCAATCTTGGGTTCAGTGGGACAATAAAACTAGTTGGGATGTGGGTTCGACCCTTTCGGTCCACACGATCAACTTCCCAGTATGATGGATGTTGAATATTATGATTGGATATTTTAATAATAAATGAACAATAGGCAATATAGAATTATATGCATAATACTGAGAATTTGTCACAATTGTTTATCAATATTTTCGCTAAAATGTCAAACTTAATGTGCGCACTTACAAGATTAGGATGACGAAAATGTATATAAAATTGATGTATGAATGTTTTTCGGCACCTCAATGAAGTCGATATAGTTTTTAGTTCGCGCGGTATCGTGCAGGTACAAAAATCACTTAAGTCTGTTAAACCAAAAACCCGCTGGACCGAATATTATAAAAATATTTTCAGATTATATTGTCGCTAATACGCTTCGAACGGCACCTCAAGTAAGTCAACATCTTTTGTGGTTCGGGCCATATCGTGCAGGTACAAAAATCACTTACGCCGCTTAAACAAAAAAACGGCTCGACCGAATTTTATGAAAATCTTTTCAGATCATATTTTGGTTAATACTTTTCGAACGGCACGTCAACTAAGCCGATATCTTTTATAGTTCGCGCGATATCGTGCAGGTACAAAAATCACTTAAGTCATTTAAACCAAAAAACCGCTGGACCGAATATTATAAAAATCTTTTCAGATAATATTGTCGCTAATACGCTTCGAACGGCACCTCAAGTAAGTCAATATCTTTCGTGGTTCGGGCGATATCGTGCAGGTACAAAAATCACTTACGTCGCTCAAACAAAAAAACGGGTGGACCGATTTTCATGAAAATCTTTTCAGATCATATTTCGGTTAATACGCTTCGAACAACACCTCAACGAAGCCGATATCAGTTTTGCTTCGCGCGATATCGTGCAGGAAAAAATGACCACATCCGTACGCACATACACACACACACACACACACACACACATACTTCCTCCCAATTTTTTGCTTAAAATGCTCCTGGGACCTTGAAAGATGAAAATACGTTGAAATTTTCGATTTCGATTTTCGGACCGATTACAATAACTTCCTATACTGGGAAGTTAATAATAACTATTGCTCATATTATCATGTCTTGTGTAAGACCCCGATCATTTTCATCTCCTCTCTTACTAGCACTTTCTGCAATGATCCACAAGATGTTTGCAGCCAAAGGTCTTATCGATTGTCTTAACAACATAGGTCTTTGCGCCTCTTATACAGAAACTGTACGTTTTGAAACATCGGCAGTGTATGATCCTGAAAGTGTGACCTTATCACCTAATAGTTATCTACAATTTGTATTTGACAATGCAGATCATAATACTGCAACTATTGACGGCAAAATACGTTTCATTGTATGGGTGGTATAATGTGTGTAACGCCGGCATCGTCCGTACAATCGAAAGAAAATATCGAAAAATTGAAAGGCTCTTTACCTACAATTACCAGTGGTGAATTCGGCTACCTTCCTTTGATTAGTTTTTCACAAAATGGTCCTTTTACTTTAAAAAAATTAATAGTAAAAGATGTATATGAAATTAATCCTATTAGTTCAAAATTCAACATTACACCTATCGATTTATTATGGCATTACGCCGAATGTACTACCCCTGAAACCACTATGAATTGGAAAGGATTCATGAGTAAATATCATGCTTCAAATACAGACTATTCTATATCAAAAATTGTTCCACTACCGTTCGTTTATGCACCCCCTAGTGACTATTTAACTATTTTAACTGTATTAGTAGAAGCAAGGAAAAAAGCTGATGAAAATGGACAAAAGCATTGCTTCGTTACCTTTGATTTACCGCTCTTCTTAAAAGCTAGTGAAATATTAAATTCTATAACTTCTGATAATGATCCTCTCAAATTAAAGGGAACTATTGCTCGTTTGGGCGGCTTTCACTTATTAATGTCGTTCCTTGCAGCAGTAGGTATGATAATGAATAGCAGTGGCTTATATGAGGCATTTTGCCTATTATTCGCACCATTATCTGCTGAAAAAGCTCTCACCGGTCATGCCTTTTCAAGGGCAGTAAGGGGCCATCTTTTAGTACAAACTTCACTTGCTAGTATAATTTTTGAGACAATTAAATTTACTGAGGAAGAAAAATCATTTCTCAAGACTTCACTTTCCAATTTAGGAAATGATGAAAATTTTCTTAAAAATTCTATATTAACAGACATCAAGGCAAAATTTTTAGATAGTTTCCAAAAGTTGAAGAGCAAAGGCCCGACTAGTCAATTGTGGCTGCAGTACTTTGAAATGGTTAATTTAACGCAAAGATTCATCGATGCTGAGCATTCTGGCAATTTTAAAGAGCATCTGGATGTCGTGCAGTTAATGATACCTTTTAATTACGCGAAATGCGCTCATTTATATTTACAAAAAATGTTAGAATTAAAAGATGTAATGGATATTGAAGAGTACGATAAGTTTGTTCTGCAAGGTTTTTTTACAATAAGACGATCAAACCGATTTTGGTTGGGATATGGGCAGATATGACGATCGAACAGGTGTTGATGAGGGCAATGAAATGCAGTGGGGGATTAACCCACGGCAGAGGTATTACGGAAAGTGTCGTAAGTAAGTGGATTCTGTCCATGATCGCAATAATGGAGGTATGCAATCAGATAGAAACCTTTTGCGATGTATCATTTATCTCTTCTGAACAGCATGTAGACCACAGATCTAGTCGAATTTCTCGAGACGCTAAAGATTTATTAAAATTACAAGAATTTTTTACTGCTCATAATCCGTTCCCAGAATCCAATTTTGCAATGGGAATATTCTCTGGCTTAGTCGGCGATTCTTCAATAAATTGTTTTAATGCGTTTGAAATCGGAAAAAAATTGATGAATGAGAATGTAGGCAAAGATTTTTCAAATTTAAAATTTCTAAGAAAAAATAAAGTTCTTAATTTAAATTCAATAAGTACAAAAGTCAAAAATATAGAAAACGTTGAAGTTAACATATCTCCTTTGCTAATTTTTCAAAGAATATCACTCAATATATCTGACAAAAATGATATGAAAGAATACATTAAATACGAACTTGCTCCCGTCCCTCTAGCGTTATTTGATGAAGGTGGTATGCGCAAAACGAAAAAATCCGATTTCTATGCTTACTTTCATAGTATCGATAAAATTCCGGGTACACAAGCACAAGAGTTAGTACACATTGTTGACGGCGGATACTTTCTCCACAAAGTAGTTTGGCAACCATATAAAAGTATTGAAGTTATTTTGAGTAAATACATTAATTATGCAAAGAGGCATTATAAATGGAACAGCTCTGCCGTGCAAAGGACAAAAGACCTAAATGCAAAAAGCTCGATTCGAGTAAAACGCGTTTCAAGTTGTTTTTTTGTTACTTTCTGTAAAATAAGAAAATGAAAATGAAGTTTATTCAAATTATCTAAACTTAGATAATTTGAATAAACTTCATTCTTCTTTCTTTCTTCTTTGTGCCCCTTTAATCCCTCATGGGACATAGGGCGGAAACAGTTGCCCTCCAGCGGACTCTGTTTTGCGCGACAGCTCTCAGCTCTGACCAGGATCTCCCAGTTGTTGCGGCCTCTGCTAGTAGGGTCCTCCTCCACGTTGTTCTAGGTCTTCCAACTCGACGGGAACCTTGCGGGTTCCAGTCAAGGGCCTGTTTGGCTAGGTTTTCGTTATCGCGTCGCAAGGTGTGGCCAACCCAATTCCATTTCCTTCGCCTGATTTGGTCGTCTATCCTTTCTTGGCCGGCACGGCGCCATAGCTCTTCATTTGAAATTCTATCTGGCCAGCGGATTTTTAGGATACGACGCAGGCATCTGTTGATGAAGACTTGTAGGCGCCCTGTGATGAATTGGGTGACTTTCCATGTTTCGCAACCGTACAAAAGAACTGCCTTAACGTTGGAGTTGAACAGCCGCAGTTTGGTGTTAGTTGAGATCTCCGTTGATCTCCATATGCGGAGCAGGCATGCATATGCGCCTCGTGTTTTATTTATTCTGGAACTGACGTCTTCTTCTGTACCGCCATTTTCGGTAATAATGCTACCGAGGTAGCAGAATTTATCTACCAGTTCCACGTCACGGTTATTCAGCGCAGTTCGTTCAAGTGTGTTTGCATTTATCCGCATTTCTTTGGTTTTGTTCGGATTCAGCCTTAAGCCTGCTAGACTACTTTCTGTTGCCAAATTGTTTAACATGTTTTTTAGCTCCTGATGTCTGTGGGCCAGCAAACAGATATCATCCGCGTAGTCGAGGTCCTTAAGGCGGTCTAGCAAACCCCATTGTATGCCGCCTGTTCTATTATCTAGAGCGTCGACAAGGATGTCATTTATTACTATAAGAAATAGTAATGGCGAAAGTAGACATCCTTGTCGTACTCCTGAATTCACCTCGAAGCTGTCGGATAATTTTCCATTATGGAGAACTCTGCATTTGGAATTGTTGTAAAGGGCTTTTATCAATTCTATTATTTTATCAGGCAGTCCACGTCGCCGTAATGCCTGCCATATAAAGCTCCTATTAACCGAGTCGAACGCTTTCTCATAATCTACGAAAGCTAGGTAAAGGGGGGATCGGAATTCAGTAGACTGCTCCACTATGATTCTCAAGGTGTTAATATGGTCTATACATGAGCGGCCCTTCCTGAATCCGGCCTGCTGCCTTCTAAGCGTTCGGTCTACTGCCTTTCTTATCCTTGATAATATAACGTGGGACAAGATTTTACCCACAGTAGATAATAGACAGATGCCTCTCCAGTTGTCGCATATTGTTAGGTCCCCCTTTTTTGGTATTTTGACTATGATACCTTCCGTCCAATCCTCCGGAAAGGTACAGGTGTTCCATGCTATTTCCAGGATTGGCTGAAGCGCATCTGCTATGAGGCTTGAATCGGCTTTCAACAATTCTGCCGGGATGCCATCTTTTCCAGCTGCTTTACCATTGGCCATCGCATGAATTGCGGTTACTATTTCCGTCTTGGATGGGGCCCGGGTGTTGATTCTTATCGGCTGTGCATTGTTGCTGTTTTCCTGGGGTTCCTGTGCAAGTGAACCATTCAGGGCGGCGAAGAAGTAATCTCTCCATCTTTGGAGTTGCTCCTCGTCGCTGCACAGCAGCCTCCCATCCGCACTCTTTACGGCATGCTTTTTAGTAGAGTGCTTTCTCGAGAGCTGTTTAGTAATTTGGTACAGCACTTTACTGTTGCCTGTGTTTGCCGCGTTTTCCGCTTTATCTGCGAGCTCATTTATCTGCTGCCTTTTATCACGCCGCACACTTCTCTTTACTTCCCGGTGTAATTGGGAATATTCCCGTTCAAGTTGGTGATGTCTTTCCGGGTCGCTTGTAGAGTTTACGTTATTTTTGAGGGCCCTCCTGCGTTCTATTTTTTGCCAGGTAGTGTCCGAGATCCAATGTTGCATGTTTCTCTGGACATAACCGACGCTCGTTTCCGCAGCCGTCAATATAGCGCCTTTTGTTCTACTCCACAGCTCTTCAATATTTGTGTCGTCAGAAACGGTTTGCTGGTTTAATATTTGCTGCAGGTTTCCAGCAAATTCTCGCTTTTTAGCGGTCTCCTGCAGAAGGTCAACGTTAAACCGTCTACGGTTTATAACATCGCGTTGAACGTTTCTGATTGCAGCGATTCTAAGGCGAATAGTTGCTACTACCAAATGGTGGTCGCTTCCAGTGTCCGCTCCCCTGAAGCTCCTGACATCCTCCAGAATGGTTCTCCATCTGCGGCTGACGGCCACGTGATCTATCTGATTTCTCGTTCTACCATCGGGTGATACCCAGGTCTCTTTGTGTATCTTCTTGTGGCAAAAGTAAGTTCCACCTACCATTAGTTGATGGGAACTACAAAAGTCAACGAAAAGCTCACCATTGTTATTGGTAACTTGGCTTAGGCCTTGTTTTCCAATTGTTTGTTCAAGACCGGTGTTGTCGCGGCCGATTTGTGCGTTTAAGTCACCCATTAATACAATGATGTCTCCCCTTGGAATAGAGCGAAAAACCTCATTCAGTCGCATATAGAACTCGTCTTTGATGTCATCTTCTGCGTCTTCAGTTGGAGCATAGCATTGGACTACCGTAGTACTTCTTAGCCTGGTACGCAGGCGCACGGTAATAATCCTCTCAGAAACTGGTGACCAGCTAATGAGGCTGGACCTGGCTTCTTTGGTGAGTATTACGCCAACGCCACTCCTACGGCTTTCAGTTTCATTTCTCCCAGAATATAAGAAGGACTCACCATTTGGGCAGATATGTTCCCCCGCATCGGGCCATCTGGTCTCGCTAAGTCCCATGATCTTGATTTTATATCGATTCATCTCGTTGAGGACTTCATCCAGCCGTCCCTCAGCAAGCATTGTTCTCACATTCCATGATCCGATTCGTGTCCTTGTTCGAAAAGCAAAGGTCGTCGTCGTGTTGTCCATCCGGTTCCGAGGCATTGTTTGCCGATTCGTAGCAATGGTGTTTTTTATGGGAGCGGGTTGCTAACCCTCAGCCCAACCGACTTAAAACTCTGTTTTGTGGCGCAGAGAGCTCGCCATTCGCCCGTCTCCCGTTAGCTCCTTCCGAAGAAGTACCCCAGGGGGCACCGCGGGGAGGTGGGATTAGGACTTGCTAACAGGTCTGCTAGGTGTTTGTATGCAGTGGATCTTCTCGGATTTTTACAGTAGTGACAAATCGGGTGTCACCACCTTCCAAGGTCTTTGTTAGCCGTTCGCCCCCCTTATCCTGAAGACGAGACGCTTACGACAAAATCTGTCGAACGCTCTCGGCGGAAGTTAGCAAGTATAAGTAGTGTGATACATTTTGATTTAAGTACAAAAATTAGCTTAAATCAAAAGCAGTTTTTAAGTAATGAGATAAATAAAACCCGCCTCATTCGAATGTTATGCACTGAATTAAACAAGTCTGGCTTTAGGACCAAAATTGCCTATGAAGATGCAGATTTAATGATTGTAAATACCGCCATTGAACACGCGCGTATGAAATCTGACACCATTGTTGTACTTGTCGGTCAGGACATTGATCTCTTAGTCATCTTAGGTCAAAATGGATACGATCACTCAAACATATATTTATTTAAAGAAGGTCACGGTCGTGAACCTAATAAGTATTACAGTACAACCAGCTTTAAGTTCAAAGAGTTACAGCCTGTAATAGGCTTTTTACATATTTTTACAGGATGTGATACAACATCATGCTTTTTTAGACAAGGCAAAAAAAAATTAATCAGTAGGGCTTATATAGCAACAAGGCTGAAAAAAGTTTATATGCAAAAAATGAAAATTTTTCCTTAAACGATCTACGATATTTGCACTTTAATAAAGCAAAAGTAAAAACCAATTTTGCTTTCGAAACTTTGCCACCAACTGAAGGTGCAGCGAAACAGCACGCTTTTCGGGTATATTATCAACTGCAATTATTGTTTAAATCCGACGCAATGGGGTTGGAAAGTTTCTCAAAATCATTTAGTACCGATTGGAACTACTGATCCACCCTTGCCTGAAAAATTATTAAAGCAAATATCTTGTGGGTGTAAAACAGGCTGTAAAACTTCTTCTTGTACATGCAGGAAGCATGGCTTACAATGTTCAGATTTGTGCGCAAACTGCACCGAAATAATGTGCTCTAACATACCTGTAGAAGATATTTGTCTTGAAGACGATGAAGATGAATATGAAAATCAATTAGAAAATAGTTTAGACGAAGTAAGCTGAAAATTAAATGATTGCGAAAATGAAAATGAAGGTATGAATGTGAGCTCTGAAGACGAAACTGTGCCACAAAAAAGACGTAGAACTTTAACTCTTTAATTTATTGAATATTTCTTAGTTGTTAGTATCGAACAATCTGTAAAATGTTTATAAAATTATTAATATTTATTTATTTATTTATTTTCAAAGACCTTAATCCCAAATAACGTATGTTTGTAATATATAAAGAAAAAATGTGCCAATTAACATAATAAATAATAAAAAATACAATAGTGTATTGAATAACATTTTCGTTTATAAGTATCTGTTCAATTTAATGTACATTCTATATAAATATATTCATTACTTGAACTATTTTCCATTTAATATATGTATAAAAATTAAATTACTTTTCGGGTACCCCTATATATGACCCCTTAAATATGCAATATAATTGCTCATGCTTTCTACGTGTAAATAAACGAAACGCCTCCTTTGTTGCTTGATACCTGTACTTCCACTGCCTCGATACGTATCTGATTGAAATTTTCGCCAGATGCACTGTATTCAGAAGCATTTTTAACAAAGTTCTCCAAACTTATATGAAAATGTGAGATAGCCAAGTTGTAGCCTTTAATATCTACTTTCAGAAACCGCTTTACAAATTTCAATCAGGGCACTCGGCTAATATTGGCGCCATGTGCAAAATTAGGGTCTATTTTGTTTATACTGCAATTATGCAGAAACTATTAATGCGACAAATTTCATCTTTTGCCAGTTTATAGTATATGTAATAAGCTATCATTTCCCAAAAAATCATCCCTTAATATTAAAAATTAAGAGAGGTACGCATTTTTGAAAAAAAGGGTATTTTTTGGACTTTTTCCAGCTTTTCTCGTCCAAAAATGGTCGGATCGGGGTCTAAAAAAAACCATTTTGTAGGTTTTTTAATTCTCTACAAATGTCCTGTTGACAGTAACGCGATTCATCCAGTACTTTTTATTGTATACGCCAAAAACGAAAAAAGTACCCATTTTTGTTGCTAATTATTGTTTAAACAATTCCACATGAGGAAATTTTGGCTGGTTTTTTGGTTTTAGTAATCTACGAGATACCCCTGAAGTAGTAGTACAAGCAGTTTGCTGTACAATTTTATAACAAAATCTGCCGTTTTTTTCGCTCTAATGACTGGCCTATATACAAACAAAAAGAAACCAGCAAAAATCTATGAATATTTTTTAAATTCTTCAAATTTCTTTTAAAATTGCATCTCTTGCTTCCAAAGACATCACGCCACTGCACACAATATATGTAACCATATGAAATAGGGTCAACTCAAAACCGCTGGAGCTATAAGGCTGAAATTTTGACAGTGCATCCCTATAATGACGTGGACATCCACTAAGAAGCGATTTTACGAAATTCATCCCGTAAGGGGGTGAAATGGGGTTTACCCAAACCGCTGGAGCTATAGGGCTGAAATTTTGACAGTGCATCCCTTTAATGACGTGGACATCCACTAAAAAGCGATTTTTCGAAATTCATCCCCTAAGGGGGTGAAATGGGGTTTTTCCAAACCGCTAAAGCTATAGGGCTGTAATTTTGACAGTGCATCCCTATAATGGCGTGGTCATCCACTATTAAAGCGATTTTTCAAAATTCATCCCCTAAGGGAGTGAAATGGGGTTTACCCAAACCGCTGGAGCTATAGGGCTTTAATTTTGACAGTGCATCCCTATAATGACGTGGACATCCACTTAGGAGCGATTTTTTAAAATTTATCCCCTAAGGGGGTTAAATGGGGTTAACCCAAACCGCTGGAGCTGAATGGCTTTAATTTTGACAGTGCATCTCTATAATGACGTGGACATCCACTAAGAAGCGATTTTACGAAATTCATCCCCTAAGGGGGTGAAATTGGGTTTTCCCAAACCGCTGGAGCTATAGGACTGAAATTTTGACAGTGCATCCCTTTAATGACGTGGACATCCACTAACACGCGATTTTTCGAAATTCATCCCCTAAGGGGGTGAAATGGGGTTTTTCCAAACCGCTAAAGCTATAGGGGTGTAATTTTGACAGTGCATCCCTATAATGGCGTGGTCATCCACCATTAAAGCGATTTTTCGAAATTCATCCCCTAAGGGAGTGAAATGGGGTTTACCCAAACCGCTGGAGCTATAGGGCTTTAATTTTGACAGTGCATCCCTATAATGACGTATACATCCACTTAGGAGCGATTTTTTGAAATTTATCCCCTAAGGGGGTTAAATGGGGTGAACTCAAAACCACTGGAGCTATAAGGCTGAAATTTTGACAGTACATCCCTATAATGACGTGGACATCCAATATAAAGCGATTTTTCGAAGTTCATCGCCTAAGGGGGTCCAATGGGGTTTAAGCAAACCGCTGGAGCTATAGGGCTGAAATTTTGACAGTGCATCCCTATAATGACGTGGACATCCATTAAAATGCGAATTTTCGAAATTCATCCCCTAAGGGGTTGAAATGCGGTTTACCCAAACCGCTGGAGCTGAAGGGCTTTAATTTTGACAGTGCATCTCTATAATGACGTGGACATTCACTAAGAAGCGATTTTTCGAAATTCATCTCCTAACGCCGTGAAATGGGGTTACCAAACTACTGGAGCTATAGGGCTGAAATTTCGACAGTGCATCCCTATAATGACGTGGACATCCACTAAGAGGCGATTACTCGAAATTCATCCCCTAAGGGGGTGAAATGGGGTTAACCTAAACCTCTGAAGCTGAAGGGCTGACAGCGGCAAGGGCAGCTGACTTTTTTGTTTGTTTTTTTTTTTTTTTTGAAGGAAGACATTGCACATAATAAACAGTTTTTATTTAAAGGCGTTGCAAGGCACGCGGGTTTTATGCTAGTAATTCAATAAAAAATCCAAGTTGAACGCGTTTTACATATTGCAATCATTTTAAAATAACAAAATACATACAAAATACAAAATTATAAGAAGATTATCTGGATAGATAGTGGCAGACTGAGCGCCAAGTTGTAGCCTTTAATATCTACTTTCAGAAACCGCTTTACAAATTTCAATCAGGGCACTCGGCTAATATTGGCGCCATGTGCAAAATTAGGGTCTATTTTGTTTATACTGCAATTATGCAGAAACTATTAATGCGACAAATTTCATCTTTTGCCAGTTTATAGTATATGTAATAAGCTATCATTTCCCAAAAAATCATCCCTTAATATTAAAAATTAAGAGAGGTACGCATTTTTGAAAAAAAGGGTATTTTTTGGACTTTTTCCAGCTTTTCTCGTCCAAAAATGGTCGGATCGGGGTCTAAAAAAAACCATTTTGTAGGTTTTTTAATTCTCTACAAATGTCCTGTTGACAGTAACGCGATTCATCCAGTACTTTTTATTGTATACGCCAAAAACGAAAAAAGTACCCATTTTTGTTGCTAATTATTGTTTAAACAATTCCACATGAGGAAATTTTGGCTGGTTTTTTGGTTTTAGTAATCTACGAGATACCCCTGAAGTAGTAGTACAAGCAGTTTGCTGTACAATTTTATAACAAAATCTGCCGTTTTTTTCGCTCTAATGACTGGCCTATATACAAACAAAAAGAAACCAGCAAAAATCTATGAATATTTTTTAAATTCTTCAAATTTCTTTTAAAATTGCATCTCTTGCTTCCAAAGACATCACGCCACTGCACACAATATATGTAACCATATGAAATAGGGTCAACTCAAAACCGCTGGAGCTATAAGGCTGAAATTTTGACAGTGCATCCCTATAATGACGTGGACATCCACTAAGAAGCGATTTTACGAAATTCATCCCGTAAGGGGGTGAAATGGGGTTTACCCAAACCGCTGGAGCTATAGGGCTGAAATTTTGACAGTGCATCCCTTTAATGACGTGGACATCCACTAAAAAGCGATTTTTCGAAATTCATCCCCTAAGGGGGTGAAATGGGGTTTTTCCAAACCGCTAAAGCTATAGGGCTGTAATTTTGACAGTGCATCCCTATAATGGCGTGGTCATCCACTATTAAAGCGATTTTTCAAAATTCATCCCCTAAGGGAGTGAAATGGGGTTTACCCAAACCGCTGGAGCTATAGGGCTTTAATTTTGACAGTGCATCCCTATAATGACGTGGACATCCACTTAGGAGCGATTTTTTAAAATTTATCCCCTAAGGGGGTTAAATGGGGTTAACCCAAACCGCTGGAGCTGAATGGCTTTAATTTTGACAGTGCATCTCTATAATGACGTGGACATCCACTAAGAAGCGATTTTACGAAATTCATCCCCTAAGGGGGTGAAATTGGGTTTTCCCAAACCGCTGGAGCTATAGGACTGAAATTTTGACAGTGCATCCCTTTAATGACGTGGACATCCACTAACACGCGATTTTTCGAAATTCATCCCCTAAGGGGGTGAAATGGGGTTTTTCCAAACCGCTAAAGCTATAGGGGTGTAATTTTGACAGTGCATCCCTATAATGGCGTGGTCATCCACCATTAAAGCGATTTTTCGAAATTCATCCCCTAAGGGAGTGAAATGGGGTTTACCCAAACCGCTGGAGCTATAGGGCTTTAATTTTGACAGTGCATCCCTATAATGACGTATACATCCACTTAGGAGCGATTTTTTGAAATTTATCCCCTAAGGGGGTTAAATGGGGTGAACTCAAAACCACTGGAGCTATAAGGCTGAAATTTTGACAGTACATCCCTATAATGACGTGGACATCCAATATAAAGCGATTTTTCGAAGTTCATCGCCTAAGGGGGTCCAATGGGGTTTAAGCAAACCGCTGGAGCTATAGGGCTGAAATTTTGACAGTGCATCCCTATAATGACGTGGACATCCATTAAAATGCGAATTTTCGAAATTCATCCCCTAAGGGGTTGAAATGCGGTTTACCCAAACCGCTGGAGCTGAAGGGCTTTAATTTTGACAGTGCATCTCTATAATGACGTGGACATTCACTAAGAAGCGATTTTTCGAAATTCATCTCCTAACGCCGTGAAATGGGGTTACCAAACTACTGGAGCTATAGGGCTGAAATTTCGACAGTGCATCCCTATAATGACGTGGACATCCACTAAGAGGCGATTACTCGAAATTCATCCCCTAAGGGGGTGAAATGGGGTTAACCTAAACCTCTGAAGCTGAAGGGCTGACAGCGGCAAGGGCAGCTGACTTTTTTGTTTGTTTTTTTTTTTTTTTTTTTGAAGGAAGACATTGCACATAATAAACAGTTTTTATTTAAAGGCGTTGCAAGGCACGCGGGTTTTATGCTAGTAATTCAATAAAAAATCCAAGTTGAACGCGTTTTACATATTGCAATCATTTTAAAATAACAAAATACATACAAAATACAAAATTATAAGAAGATTATCTGGATAGATAGTGGCAGACTGAGCGCCGATCCTAAGATAAAACTAGTAGGATGTTGTGACTAGAGACAATAGCCACTAATAACGCTTTTTCATGGTATTCTTTCTGTTGAATAACACTTCAGACTGGATGACCATAAAAAATCAATAAAATGATATTTTTTCACTTTTACTTACATAAGTAAATGTTTATGTTCTCCTGAGTATCAGTATTAAATAATATAATTTAGTGATAGATTCAAAACATGTTCCACCGAAGTAAAAAAAAGTATACATATTTCACCACGGCCGGCTGAGGATTGAACTTGGTTCCCCGGGGTAGCATTCCAGTCCCTTACCTCTAGGCTACCGATATATGTATGTACTTTATTACAAATCTCTTTTTTGTTGTTAAATATACTTCCGGTTGGAATATCCAGACCATTTTCTCAGTTTTAGGTCTCTTGATCAAGAGCTACAATTTGAGATATGGTCCAAGTCTGTAGCGACAGTACTTCTAGAGATGAAAGAAGGTCAACGACGGACAGAGCCTCTGTATAAGCTTTTTTTTTAAAAAGCTAAAATCAAATTCTGGGAACTATTTTCGGGTTTCATTCCAGTTATATGGGACAAGAACCAAAGCAAACTACACACGACAAACTTGGTTGCAAACAAGGCTGCCAACATTTGGTGTTGGTGTCAGAATTGAAAGAAGTTGGTCAAACGGTTGAAATGAAATCAAAAAATTTTGAATTTTAGTAGAAGTTGGCAACAATGTTGTATGTTTGTAGCGGTGTTGAAAACTTAGCCAGCGAAAATCCTTTGAAAGAGTAATTTGAACGGTGTACTTCGTGGATGTTTGCACGGATGTTGATCTAGTTGGAGTGTCTGTATATTTGAGGATTCCAACTTAGTTGTGAAACAAGTTTGTCGTGTGTAGGCTGCTTAGCCTCTTCGAACGGCTTTTGAAACCGTTAACACAAACCTTTAATTTGCAAGGTAAGAAGAAGTTATGTCTTTTTATTGCTAAGTCTTTAAAAAACTTTAGTTAAGGCACAACCAATTTGAACTAATTCAAAAATAAATAAGTAAATAAAATAAGCATTTACGAGATACCCTTGTTATAAGTATGAATCATCTCTCGATATTCATTTGTGATTGCTTCATAATTTCTTGCACCCACGTAAATAGGCCAACAAACTTAACGAACGTTCGTCAAACCCTAAAATGTCACTTCTATTGATGACATAAACATGCCAATCTCTGCTTCAAAACTTGCAGATTTGTTGAGCAAAGGTGATATACGCAGCAATTTGTTTACCATACAATATAATAAAACCTTTTTAAGAATAATAACAGCTGACTTTTTTGTTTTTTTTTTTTTTGAAGGAAAATATTGCACATAATAAACAGTTTTTATTTAAAGGCGTTGCAAGGCACGCGGGTTTTATGCTAGCTCAACATAATTTCCCCGATTAACAGAATCTTTCCCCTCGCGGTGTCTGCGAAAGGCTTGCTCCTAGCATGCCATGTGGCAAACAACATCTATAAAAATTTTAAAAATTTTCCGGTTCTTTTTAACTAACTCATTGTGCTTTATAATTGAGGATTTATAACGAGTGTCAACTAGATTTTAAATCCTTTGGCCTGTACCGAATTTAGAAAGAGCTAAAACCGATTTTAAATGTTCGGAGGATTTTTGCCATGCCTATCAACAGCTTTATGAAAATTATTTAAATCATTATATCCCGAAGACCGCCAAATGTTCTTTTAGTTAAAAATAAAATGCAAGGCCAAAAAAAATTTGTTTTGCCTCTTATGACAACCAGTAAGCCAATTCGCGCTTTCATATAATTTAATTGAAAAATATGCACTAAGCATTTTTATTTTCATTTAAAATATTTAATATGGGTTTTGGTCTCCCATTTTCAATAATGGATTTCCTTTCCGCAAACGAACGGGAGCCAAATAAATAAATCGTCAATTACACAAAAATGCTCACTTTCAACATCACCCATGATATATATGTACAAACAAAAAAAAGACGGGAAGTGCCATGGCTTCTCGATGGCACAGTAGACATGAATATGTCTTATCCCTGGGGTCTATTTGTTTCTTGTTCTTATTCAGCCAAATTACACGGCCTATCACTTTCCAAGACTCACTTTCCAATCACTTCCAATAAACAGGTTTTTTAGGCAAGGGAGGGCAGGGAAGGGTATGTGTTGAGCCTCATTTGTAAACCCAAAAAATTTTCGGTCTCACCGCAAATTACACTAACACAAGCATAACTTTGTTCTCGAGGAATGACACTGTTATACACAACTACATATACATTTACTATGTTACACGGAAAAGAGGTAGAGATTTAGATGCTTCGTGTAATACTCAAATTTTACACAGATAGGTTTGACGTGAGTCCCAAGGAGGCAAATTACACGGCATAACATTTCTTCCATCAGCACTTCCAATAATTCCAATAAACCGGTTTTATAGGCAAGGGGTCGCGTGGAAGTTTGTTTCTTGTGCATCCCAAAAAATTCTCGACTGCACAGAGCAACACACTAACCCAATCATAATTTCATTCTCGGGATCTACGAAAATGACTAAAGGCCCCCATACACGGTCAAATTGGATGTACATCCAGATTTTTATCAAACCCATAAGCCCAATGTATTTTGATCGGCCGACCGGCCCACAATCGATAGTTTTGGTTGTACATCCGAGCTTCGATGTACATCCAATTTGACCGTGTATGGGGGCCTTTAGCTTAACTGACAGTTTGTACACAGCTACATAGACAATAGAATTGTTACACGAAAAAATGCAGAAGTCAGTTTATCGTGTAATTCGTATAACACGCACAAACCGGTTTGTTAAGCCCCCCATACACGGTCAAATCGGATGTACATCCATGCTGTACAGCCAAAAATGTGATATCCCACAACTGTGCTTTTTGGTTGTACAGCTTCATTTTCTGTGCGGTCGCGAAAGAGTCAACATGGATAGCAAGCAAAAGCTGAAAATAGTAAATAGAATAGAAATGGTAATTGATATTTGTACCGAAGAAAAAAAAAACTAGAAAAAGAAGAAATATTTGGACAAAAGAGTGGCTATTAAAACGGGAGAAATACTCTCATGTTAATTTGTTAAAAGAATTGCAAGAGACATCCATAAAGGATTTTAAAAATTTCCTCCGAATGGATGAGAGAAATTATAACAAATTATTGGGATTGGTGGCACCTCTCATAAAAAAAACAAAATAATATAATGAGAGATACCATTTCACCAAATGAAAGACTCTCCGCCACTTTACGATTTTTAGCCGCGGGTGCCAGTTTTGAGGATTTAAAATATTTGAAAGCAATATCTCCTCAGAGCTTAGGAGCCATAATAATGGAAACATGTGAAGCAATTATAAAAACGTTACGAGGATATAATAAAGGTAAGAACAAAATTTAAATTGAAATTCAAATTTATTAACAGTAAAATTAATAAAACCGTATACACTTTAAAAAATTAAACTAAAGAAAAAAATTACACGTTACAAAAACCCGAAACCACTTAAATTAATATTTACTACGCTAACAAAATACATAACTAAGTTATAGATACTAACTTAATAATTTCTATTCAATTTATGCTGGATTGATTGGTGTTCTGAAACACTTTCTTCAGGTGATCTAATTAATTCATTAGATATCACTGTTATCGGTGTGTTTTCATTTGTATGTTGCATTACTGGTACAATACCGCTGGTGCTGGCTTGCCCTTCGTATGGCGCTGTTTGGAAGGATATTCCTGCCAAATGTGGGTATTCTTGTGGTAAATATATTTGCCCAGATGATGTGCTTGGCACTGTAGAAAAATGGATTTGTGAACGTGGACGCTGGACAGTATTTGGCGTTAATTCCTCCAGCATACCTTGATTAAAAATCTCCTCGACGGCTATTTTAGCATATATTTGCTGCTGTGGTGTAAGCTTCCTATAACTCGCAGCCCACGATGCAGCAAACAAATCCGCCTCGTCGCTTGTATTTGAGGTTGGGATTGACTCCAAAACTTTGGTCGCGCTGCTTAGAAATTTTGTTCTCACCTCGTCTTGTTTTTCTTTTTGGGTCTTGGTGAAAGCAATAACTGAAAGTAGAAGAAAGAAAAATAAAGTTAATTAATAAATAATAAAACCAATAATTTCTTTTTTCAAATTACTTTTTTCCAGATCCCTAAGAATGGTGAGGAGTGGAAGTCGATAGCCGAGAAATACAACAAAATGTGGAATTTCCCTAACTGTATTGGTGCCATAGATGGGAAGCATGTCCAAATAAGAAAACCTCCAAATTCAGGATCATACTACTTTAACTATAAAAAAACGTTTAGCATTGTTCTTTTAGCAATAGTCGATGCTAATTATAATTTTCTTATGGTTGAAGCTGGAGCGAATGGCCGAGTTTCGGATGGCGGTGTTTTTGCAAATAGCAAATTTTACAGTCTGCTTACCGAAGGCGGCTTGCACATCCCAAAACCCGATACTCTTCCGCTTTTTGAAGAAGAAATGCCATTTGTTTTTTTGAGTGATGATGCATTCCCATTATTGGAAAATGTAATGAAACCTTATAGCCACAAAAGCCTCACTGATGAAGAAAATATATTTAATTATCGGCTTTCTCGCGCCCGCAGAGTTGTGGAAAACGCCTTCGGTATTATGGCTTCTAGGTTTCGGATATTGTTGAATGCCATAAATTTATGTCCAGAGAAATGTACGATTATTGTCTTAGCTACGTGCTACTTACACAACTTTTTGAAACAAGAAAATCCTGGCGTTTACCTTCAATCGAGTGTTGATGTCGAAAACATAGAAACGGGTGAAATTCAGCAAGAGTAATCACTTGATAGATAGATTAGAGAGTAATCACTTGATACAACTGGAATCATCTCATAGCCGCAACTCAACAAACACTGCCAAAGAAATAATAAATAAATTTTGCACGTATTTTAATACGGTTGGCGTAGTTCCCTGGCAACGCGAAAGGAGCAGCGATGAAGTTAATTGATTGTTTTGTGTAGTTGTGTATTAATACATAAAATTGAATTTCTTAATATAAATGTTATTTGTTATTATTTCATTAATAAAATTAATTTTAAAACCCATGTACATTTAAATTATTGAAACAAAAGTTCTCTTTGAATATGAATATAAAATAAAAGAACGTGTGCAGTTAAGTAACGTACACGATAGTAGATGGTAGTTGTATACGTTTTTAGAAATTTTATTAATGAGGAATTAATTACGTTAGGCATACTAAGAAAGAAAACAGTACTTACGGTTTCTTCATCAGATATGGAGTTTTCCAAATCTATAGTTGAAGTGCCGCCAGCTTGAGTTTCTACATTCGTTAAAAAACTTAATTTTTCGTAATACCAAAGGCTCGGGTTGTAAATATCCTCGGTCCCAGCACCAGATTTTAAACTTTTCTTTACTTTATGTAGCTCTCTCCAGAAAGAAGTGCGCATGGAATTTATACGCCTCCTGACAGATTCCACTGTTGCCGTTGGATCGATTTCTTTTAATTTTTCTACAAGTTTATCTAATCCTTTGGACCTTATTGATCTGTTTTTATATTTTTCACTTTTCACATTCCACAGCTCATCACAATTTTGATAGAGGTCAATGAACTCACTCCAGAACTGGTTATTTGGTATCGACATCGCAAATATTGCATAAAACTTAAACTGATTTAAGGAACTACGCGCGTAAAAATTACGTTTGATTATGTGTTTACATCGACAAATAAAACTGAAATGCCATTTCTTAAGCATCACTGTTCTTATACATAGGTAATACCAAAACTAAGGAGTAGTCCTACTATTTGTCCATTTTCTAGGAAAGTCACAATGTTGTTTCCTTATATTTTTCTCCTAAACCTAATTATCTTGTCCTAAACTCACTTTACCCTATCATAAAATATGGCTGTTTCCTGTCATTACTGTACATTGTCTACCTGGTCTCAACAATTACAACGGTATATTGTCTGTGAGGAGGTTATAAACATCTCATTTCATTTTTTAGAATGAAAGCAGAGTCATAAAATTTGCAATAAGATTCTATGAATGAGTTTTTGTTGTATCTTTACCTCAGAGCTGGACAGCATCGGACAACGACCCTCTCCTACACGCTCTTGCGGCCGTGAGTTGCGATCGTCCTACTCGCTTTTTCGGCTCCCAAGTGCCAGGCTCAGTTTTACCTGTTCTTTACCTAAAAAGGCAATGTTTTCAATTCCGAGAGGGCTATGTAAGTATTTTACATAAATTCTGCAATGCAATAACGTAATTGATCCATGTTGTGAGTGTAAATTCAGCTATTTATCCTAGAAAAGGAAATATTAGTCCTACCTGCAAGTTTCCGTAAATTTAACAACAGGCCCAAACCAAACATAATAAAAAATTTCCAATCCAAATTTGCAAATTTGAAGATGTTTCTTTTATCACAGATTTTAGAATTGTATAAATGGCATTCACAAAAATAATTTACTATTTGCCGTTAACAAAAAATCCAACTGGATCAAAATATATTAAAATAGTAGTTTTATTCGAAATTAAATAAAACAAGAGGATTTTATTAAAAGTAAACTTCTAAAGGACTTGTTTCCCTGTAGTTCAACTGAAGAAGGATTAATTACAACAAAAGCATATTTAAATTAATTTAAAAATATTTCTTTAGAATGCAGTCATATATTTTTTATATTGTTTAAGGGATTCCGTATTTTACAAAGACTTTGTCTGTTCTTTTTTGAACTCCAAAAATTCATTAATAAATTCATAAAATGACTTAAAGCCTGTTAATGAATTTTTTTAATGTAATGTTTTTCGATGTTCGGTTGGAGCACCACGCCATTACTTTCATGCATGCTGGAGCACCGGTGACCACGCCTCCAAAAAATCCAACCACGCCTTCAAAAAATCAAACCTAGTTTGATTTTCATCAAACCGCTGGACGTACCAATTTTTGGTCGGCCGACAGGCCCACTATCGATAGTTTTGGTTGTACATCCGCCCTTCGATGTACATCCAATTTGACCGTGTATGGGCCCCTTTAAGGCAGAAAGTGTTATGTCGTGTAATTTGCCTCAAGTGAATGGCCGTGTAATTTCACTCATTGGAAATCAACTTCTTGTTCTTATTGGAAAGAACCACTGGAGGGGGTCGAAAGGAATGCACACAACAATATATATATATGTATATATATATATATATATAGTATATATATATATATATATATATATATATATATATATATATATATATATATATATATCTGTCTCGCTTCAATACATACCCTTTTACCACCTTATCCTTTTTTTACAATGTAACAGAATACAAACACACGAAACGGAATCGTTCAAAATAAAAAAATTGTGCTTTTGCAAAAATTCTAAACGCACCGCGACCGCTCCACACTCAATCCGCAAACTGCGTAGTAAGAAAATTACCTGATATCGACTCTGATTCCGCCCCGCTTCGAAAACACAAAAATATCGCGCGACGGACGACTCAAGCACACCTTTTCCAAGAACTCGCAGCAATTGAACAAAAAAAAAATTCCACCCAATGACGACGAAAGAATAAACAAAGCAAAACAAAAACAAAATGAGTCAAGGAATGTGACGATTTCCGTTCCGCACATTCTTTTGAATAGACTCCAGCGATAAGACATATTCATGTCAAAAGAAACCAGCGAAAAACTATGAATATTTTTTAAATTCTTCAAATTTCTTGTAAAATTTACACTTTTAAACTAATTTCACTACAGGAACAAACATTTGGTGTGACTTCCCATCTCCACTTCCCTCTTCATCAAGTTCGCACAGAAGTGCGTTGTAATGAGCAGTCAAGGGAAGCAATTGAATTCCTGATTCTCGAAGTCCGTTGGCATGTTTCTTTGCGTATAAGAAATAGTTGTCGTATAAGAATTCAGAGAGAAGAGAGAGATCTTTTCGCTAATGGACATATACATAACATAAAATATTGCTTGGAGCAATTTGCTTCTATTTAATTTTTCATTCTCGGAATGAATGAATTTTTACCTAACAGTGCTAGTAAAAAGGCAAGGACTTTTTGTTAGTTAATCTCAAAATGCAAAAATTAAATTGAGTTTTTTTTTTTTTTTTCAAAAAGAAGATGCATCTGTTGAAAGACATCACGCCACTGCACACAATATACACATATCCCAGCGCAGACATTATTTTTGAACCAGAAAACTTCTAAAAATCAAGCCCACAGTAAAATTTACTATGGTGTAAGCGTGTAAGGACAACTCTACCGACCAGTTAATGATGTTTCGCACTCTTCAAGACAGTGACGCTGAAATTAAACGGAATAAGGCTTGGGCCATAGTTGCCGCGGGAAGTCGAATAAATTTGCCACCTGACAATGTAAAATAAAAATATAACCCCCAAAAAAAATGTATTCCGTAATAACTCCTAGTATTATTTTTAATGTAAAAGATTAATAGTTGTTGCGATTAGATGAAAATAAATTCACTTGAACAGAAATCCTTACTTACTAATATTATAAATGCGAAAGTAACTCTGTCTGTCTGTCTGTATGTTAAGCTTTCACGCCTAAACCGCTGGACCGATTTTGATGAAATTTGCAACAGACATAGTTTAGACCTTGGGGACGGACATAGGCTACTTTTTTTTTTTTTTAGAGAAAAAAGGGTTGAAGGGGGTGAAATGCGGTTCAATAAGTTGTAAGGGGATTTTTTTTTCTTTACTTTTTTTCTATTGTATAAAAAGTAACTGACTGACAGACAACGCACAACCTAAACCGCAAGAGCTAAAGGGCTGAAATTTTTGACAATGCATCCCTAGCGATTTTTCGAAATTCATCCCCAAGGGGGTGAAATAGGGTCAACTCAAAACCGCTGGAGCTATAAGGCTGAAATTTTGACAGTGCATCCCTATAATGACGTGGACATCCACTAAGAAGCGATTTTACGAAATTCATCCCCTAAGGGGGTGAAATGGGGTTTACCCAAACCGCTGGAGCTATAGGGCTGAAATTTTGACAGTGCATCCCTTTAATGACGTGGACATCCACTAAAAAGCGATTTTTCGAAATTCATCCCCTAAGGGGGTGAAATGGGGTTTTTCCAAACCGCTAAAGCTATAGGGCTGTAATTTTGACAGTGCATCCATATAATGGCGTGGTCATCCACTATTAAAGCGATTTTTCGAAATTCATCCCCTAAGGGAGTGAAATGCGGGTTACCCAAACCGCTGGAGCTATAGGGCTTTAATTTTGACAGTGCATCCCTATAATGACGTGGACATCCACTAAGGAGAGATTTTTTGAAAGGAGGTGGGTCACAGCCCATACAAAATTACCCCAGGCCCGGCGCAAAAGAAAAGTATCTCAGATTATCGGCTATAATAAGTATTGAATTTCTGTATAGTTATTATATCCCGTAACTGTGGCTAAGGTGTTAATAATGCTATTTCTTTTTATTCGGGCGAAATGACTAATTAACCCTGTATTTTTGTAACGCCACCACATATCTTCATGAATAAGGTATCAGTGCACGCACAATACTCCCACCTATCTAAAATTGTAAAAACGACGGTACCACAGTACCAACTTCCAGAGTTATGAGCCAATTTTAGTATTAAAATTGCTTATAACTTCGAAAGTAAAGGCCGTAGCATAAAAATTGTCTGGACATTATTCATAGGAAAAACTCCAAGCTTTCTTATTCTGAGAAAAAAAACATTAGTTGACTATGAATATTTTGGAGAAAAAGGTGGTTGAAAGTGACATTTTTGTTAAAAAAAACAAAATTTTGACTTTGACGACTCATAACTCTGGAAGTTGGTACTGTGGTACCGTCGTTTTTACAATTTTAGATAGGTGGGAGTATTGTGCGTGCACTGATACCTTATTCATGAAGATATGTGGTGGCGTTACAAAAATACAGGGTTAATTAGTCATTTCGCCCGAATAAAAAGAAATAGCATTATTAACACCTTAGCCACAGTTACCTGATATAATAACTATACAGAAATTCAATACTTATTATAGCCGATAATCTGAGATACTTTTCTATTGCGCCGGGCCTGGGGCAATTTTGACCCACCTACTTTATCCTCTAAGGGGGTTAAATGGGGTTAACCCAAACCGCTGGAGCTGAAGGGCTTTAATTTTGACAGTGCATCTCTATAATGACGTGGACATTCACTAAGAAGCGATTTTTCGAAATTCATCTCCTAACGCAGTGAAATGGGGTTACCAAACTACTGGAGCTATAGGGCTGAAATTTCGGCAGTGCATCCCTATAATGACGTGGACGTCCACTAAGAGGCGATTACTCGAAATTCATCCCCTAAGGGGGTGAAATGGGGTTAACTCAAACCTCTGAAGCTGAAGAGCTGAAATTTTGACAGTGCATCCCTATAATCACGTAGAAATGAATGACTCGAAATTCACTTTATTTAATATTCATTGTGATTGCTTCATAATTTCTTGCACCCACGTAAATAGGCGAACAAACTTAACGAACGTTCCTCAAAACCTAAAATGTCACTTCTCTTGATGACATAAAAATGTCAATCTCTGCTTCAAAACTTGCAGATTTGTTAAGCATGTAAAAGCATAATGGCGCGATAAAATATTGGGCGCCACTTATGCGAGGTATTACCCCCTTAGCCATAAGCCCGGAAAAGCATGACCAAGGAGCCAATACCATACATAAGAAATGAAAAGAAATTCCGGAACTCCTACGCCGGCCACAAGGAGTTATCTAGCTCGCCGGAAGGGTCGTGGGGTGTGTGGCCGGGGCTTACCGCGGTTGGTTCACCACTTACCTGTGTCGGTGCAACTTTGAATTCCGCCTCCATCTTTCTCCGGTCATCGCCTGAGCCGCGTCAAACCCTGAAAAGGAATGACCCCCGCCCCAACCATTCCACAAAAAAATTTACCACCTAGACATTCTAGTATTTATAATCATTTGATAGTCTTACCGGAACAATTATCAACACAAACAATACAATGAATAATTGAAAACACAAATCTCGCAAGACAATAAATATAGCTCCGTGACAGATATCAATTTCCAGGCTCAAATTAACAAAACTTAAGATACCATTAAATTCAATTAAATTATCCTAGTTATACATGGATGCAGACGAAATCAAAAAGAACGCGCAGTAGTGGTACCATTACTCTACGTCTTGTACAAACGATATCATCAACAATCGAATCAATTAAACGAAGACCAAATTCCCTGGAAACAACACCAGATAGAATACAATAGTTCCAACAGGGAGCAAAATAAATTTCTGAATAGTGATAAATACCAATCTAAAGTTACTATGAACTATTAATTACGACAGGGAACAAAATAAATTCATAAATAATTATAAATATGGATATAAAGTTAATATGAACTACCATTAAGTTTATTATTTTAGTAAATAAATCAAATCATGAATTATTGTTTTTTTATTTTATTTTGTATCTGTTTGTGTGGGCGTGTGTTTTTTCCTCTTGTTCTTGTCTCTGGGCTAAGGGTACACAGTTACCAAATCTCTCACACGAACACTTCTACTGAAGAGGATTAGCCATAAAAAACGACGATTTTTACTTAAATCAAAATTCATTGTATCAAGGGCACGTTCGGCATCTGCTGGTGGCTGGAAATTAACGTAAGCTTACCCAAGCGAGCGGCGAGTACCAAGTCGCGACAAACACGAATTGTAAGCACAGATCCTGCTGGTGAGAATTTTTCAAAAATTGGTGCCTCAGTTATATCTGGATGCAAGTCCCCGTCTTAGAGGGATGCCTTTTGATCGTTTGGACCGTCGGAATGCATTTATATATTCTTCTGCCGTCTGTCTCTCTAAAATTACGCTAGAACTCGTCTCGATTTTCCCTTTTTTTAAAAGATTTTATTTGTTTATTTTGTTTTGTTAGAAAACCAATAATATTCAGCTCTGCGCCGCCGTTGTTCTTTATTTTTTTGTGTTTGGGGGAACAATAAAAAAATAAATCAGAAAAATACTTGCTTATGTATTTTTTCGTCAATCTTCACACACCAAACTCAAAAGTTTTCTTTTCTCAACACCTCCTAGTATTTTTCACTACTTTTTCGATTTTTTATTTTTTTTTAAATTTTTGTATTTTTTTTTAAATTTTTGTATTTTTTTCAAAATTTTCGTTTTTTTTGTTCTCACAAAAAAAAAATGTGGGCTCCTCGACAATACACAACCGCACATCCCCAGTGACTCTACTCGTCTCCTTGTTTAAAATTTTCCTTTTTCCTTCCAAGTGATTTACTACAAATTTCCCATTTCTACAAAGTGTTTTCGAACGACAATTTCCCATTCAAAATAAATTTTACAACCGACCGTTACAAGCAGTGTGATATACGCAAAAAATGCATTATAATAAACCCTTTTAGGTATAATAACAGCTGACTTTTTTGTTTTTTTTTTTGAAGGAAGACATTGCACATAATAAACAGTTTTTATTTAAAGGCGTTGCAAGGCACGCGGGTTTTATGCTAGTAATTCAATAAAAAATCCAAGTTGAACGCGTTTTACATATTGCAATCATTTTAAAATAACAAAATACATACAAAATACAAAATTATAAGAAGATTATCTGGATAGATAGTGGCAGACTGAGCGCCGATCCTAAGATAAAACTAGTAGGATGTTGTGACTTGAGACAATAGCCACTAATAACGCTTTTTCATGGTATTCTTTCTGTTGAATAACACTTCAGACTGGATGACCATAAAAAATCAATAAAATGATATTTTTTCACTTTTAATTACATAAGTAAATGTTTATGTTCTCCTGAGTATCAGTATTAAATAATATAATTTAGTGATAGATTCAAAACATGTTCCACCGAAGTAAAAAAAAGTATACATATTTCACCACGGCCGGCTGAGGATTGAACTTGGTTCCCCGGGGTAGCATTCCAGTCCCTTACCTCTAGGCTACCGATATATGTATGTACTTTATTACAAATCTCTTTTTTGTTGTTAAATATACTTCCGGTTGGAATATCCAGACCATTTTCTCAGTTTTAGGTCTCTTGATCAAGAGCTACAATTTGAGATATGGTCCAAGTCTGTAGCGACAGTACTTTTAGAGATGAAAGAAGGTCAACGACGGACAGAGCCTCTGTATAAGCTTTTTTTTTAAAAAGCTAAAATCAAATTCTGGGAACTATTTTCGGGTTTCATTCCAGTTATATGGGAAAAGAACCAAAGCAGACTACACACGACAAACTTGGTTGCAAACAAGGCTGCCAACATTTGGTGTTGGTGCCAGAATTGAAAGAAGTTGGTCAAACGGTTGAAATGAAATCAAAAAATTTTGAATTTTAGTAGAAGTTGGCAACAATGTTGTATGTTTGTAGCGGTGTTGAAAACTTAGCCAGCGAAAATCCTTTGAAAGAGTAATTTGAACGGTGTACTTCGTGGATGTTTGCACGGATGTTGATCTAGTTGGAGTGTCTGTATATTTGAGGATGCCAACTTAGTTGTGAACCAAGTTTGTCGTGTGTAGGCTGCTTAGCCTCTTCGAACGGCTTTTGAAACCGTTAACACAAACCTTTAATTTGCAAGGTAAGAAGAAGTTATGTCTTTTTATTGCTAAGTCTTTAAAAAACTTTAGTTAAGGCACAACCAATTTGAACTAATTCAAAAATAAATAAGTAAATAATATAAACAATTACGAGATACCCTTGTTATAAGTATGAATCATCTCTCGATAATAAACAATGCCCTAGACAAGATTATATTGTTAACACAATACCTTGTTGTCAGTGCATAAGGCTGGCTTGACTTATTTGATAAGGGAATGACACGGCAGCATGATTATTGATAAATACATCATTTTCAATATAATGAGAAATTCTTGAGTGATCCAAGAATCCATGGAGGCATTATGATATACACAGAACACACTTTGCCAATTACATAGCAAATGGATACACATCACTTTTGGGATCCGAACTTCTTCGAATGAGAGCATATTTCCTATTCAAGATACACTCCCGAAAGCTTTTGTTTTCTTATGACGTGTCAATCTTTCTCCAATTTTCCCCTTTTAGTTTTTCTCAAGGGAAATTTTTTTGTTGTTTTTTTTTCGTTCATATTGATTCCTTGTAGATTCCGACATTTTCTTCATTCATCTGAAATAAATTAGGTGATGGAGCATCGATGGGATAAAGTTGTGAAAATACTTTAAGCTAACCCACCCTCAATACACAGCATATAAAATTCAAGGGATTTGAGACAATTGACACCTCGTTTTTTGGACTCTTAGATATTTCTAAACAATATGACATTAGTGACAGTTTAATGTACTCTAGCGAATATAATACACAATAGCTCCCAATGGATGTAATACTACGTAAAGAAGGCAACTGTAGGGTAAAATGAGGGCCAACAGCTTTATAGCTTTTAAAAGTAGAAAATGTTGTTGCAATTCTTATATAAATATTTAATTTAATGAATCTTTTATTGCAAAGGTGTATTCTTGGAACTGTGCGTCATAAAATGTAAATAGTACGTAAGCAAAATTTACCTGGAATCAAGAACAAAATTAATTGTCTGTTTTTTCATATGTATATGGCAGTTTTACACTCAGGAATCACGCTTTGTACTACCGAGCGTCAAGTCGTTGGTCATATGATGTGAAAAGTCTAGAAGGATTAAATGGGTTTAAGTTTACGACGAGTCAGGATTATTTTTAAAGCGATAGCGATGTATCTTGCTTTTAGGCTCTTTGATGTTGTAAGATTTGGAAATATAGAGAATATGCCGACGGCCGGAGGGGGAACTTGCACCCTCTAAGAAATCCCAGGTCCTAGGATGCTTTTTGGCGATTTTGAATATGTGATTACTCCAATCACAGGTCTTTGGCCAACGCCATGCCTAATAATTTAAAGTGTCAGTTAGTTATTACATCATCTACTGACACGAATATAGAGTTGTTGCAGGTTTTATGGACAATAAAGTATCTATAGATTTTTTCAAACTCCGTGACACAAAAAATTTGACAGTTCTGCGCACCTCGTTGCCAACTTTTATCAATATTATTGTTCTATAATTTCCCCTCTTTTTAGTTAAAACGGCAACAAACGCAGAAAAAAAAACTCAACAAAATAATTTGGGAAGGGATGCGCGCATGTCGAATGAATAAAGTTAATTTATCTTTGTATGTGTTGAGCAGAACTTTTATATATAGTAAAAACCCTGCTCAACCAAGCAAGTTTATTCGTCATAAAAAGCATAACTTTACTATAATTATGCGAAATATTTCTCATCCCTAAATTTAAAAAAAATTTAAAAACATGCTGGAAACATTTATTTTAAAAACATCAACATTTTCATTCATAAAACGAGATTTCCTCGCTGTCGCAAGCAACACAACCTCCACAAGCAGAAGCGCGCATGCGACTGACGGAAAACGTCAACAATCGTAATCAAAGTGATAAAAATACAAATTTCGTATTTTTTAGTAGAAATTGCTACATTTTATTATTATTTCTGTAGCCAATGTGTAAAATACAAAAACCTTAAAATAAAAAATATATAAAAAGGGGCGTTTTTCAGTCATAATTTGTATTTTTTTTAAATAATCATTGAAGTCCAAGAAAAATACACCTCCCTGCAGCAATACGCAGTCGTGACTGATTAAATGACAGCAAGGGATTTGATAGGAGCAGTTAAATTACGATTTGTCCGAGCTTTTAAACATTTTTAAGGCCGCCGTACACCGTCAAATTGGATGTACATCGAGAATTTCATCAAACCCATAAGCGCAATGAGTATTGATCGGCCGACCGACCCACAATCGATAGTTTTGGTTGTACATCAGCCCTTCGATGTACATCCAATTTGACCGTGTATGGCGGCCTTTAGAGGTTTGCTGGCGTACATGCGCGGAATGTCATGATTACGACGAAAAGATCTATACCAAGGTATAGAATTTTTCAAACTGATTGACACAAAAAATTTGAGCAGTTCTGCGCACCTCGTTGCCAAATTTTATAAATAATGTTCTATCATTTCCCCTCTTTTTAATTAAAACGGCAACAAACACTGAAAAAACTCAACAAAATAATTTGGGAAGGGATGCACGCATGCCAATGAATAAAGTTAATTTATCTTTCTATGTGTTGAGCAGAGCTTTGAAATGCATGTAAAGCCCCTGCTCAACAAAGGCAGTTTATTCAACATAATAAGCATAATTTTACTTTAACTATGCGAGATATTTCTCATTTCTAAATTTAAAATAATTAAAAAAAAAAGCTGAAAAAAATTCCTTTGAATAAATGAGCGTTTTCATTCATAAACCAACAGCTCCCCGCAGTCGCAAGCAACACAACCTCCCCGGGCAGAAGCGCGTATGCGACTGGCAGGAAACGTCAACAATCTAGTAATCAAAGTGATAAAAACACAAATTTCGTATTTTTTAGTAGAAATTACTACAAATTATTTCTGCAGAATATGTGTAAAATATAATAACCTTAAAATAAAAAAAATATATTAAAACGGGTGTTTTTCAGTCATAATTTGTAAATTTTTTAAATAATCATTGAAGTCCCAGAAAAATACACCTCCCTTTAGCAATACGCAGTCGCGACTGATTACATGACAGCAAGTGATTTGATAGGAGGAGTTAACTGAAGCTTTTGTCCGAGCTTTTAAACATTTTTAAGAGCTTAGCTGGGTAACATGCGCGGGATGTCACGAGGTTTGAAAACAACTATACAATAATTACAAGGTAAGCTCAAAGGGGCCCGTGACGTCACTCAGATTTTAGTTCCCAAAGGAAAAAAGCTTTCTCGTGACGTCACTCAGATCTTTTCTATTGTAAAAATGGTAGAAGCTTTTCAAGATGAAAACAGAGCTTTTCCTTGCGAGTCTACCATGTATTATTGTACTATGTTCTATACTACGTTTTGGAGGCATTGAAGTCGACGTGATTCTGGCGGCTCCAGCCGACGATGGGTGCAATGTACCTCTTGATTGAGTTAGACATTAATCGGGCATCGTGAAAACAAGGTCGACTGTGATTTTGTGGGGCTGAAATTTGATGGTATCCCCCTGAGGGGGCCTCGTTGGAGAAGGAATGAAGTATTATTGTTCTACGTTTCATCTATTTTGATGACAACCCAGCATGGGCGTAACTAGAGAATTATTCTGGGAGGCAAGGTGCATTTTGTTCGAAATGCAAAGAACGACTATAAGTACAACTATATAACAAATTACAACTATAACCGGAAATTGGTCAATGAAACACAAAATATGTATTATTCATCCAAGTTTATTTTATTGCCTTTAAATTACGCCCCTCTCAAAATAATGAATAGCCCAATCATCAAACCAATTTTTAAAAGCATTTTTTGGGACAGTTTGCAGTACTGGCTGCGAATTATCTTTTATGTCACCTATCGACTGAAAATGGGTGCCTCGAAGTGATAATTTGAGTTTTGGAAAAAAAAGTCGGCCGGAACTAGGGCATCCAATCCCGTACATAAATGCGGACTCCCGCAATATTTTTGCAGGATCAGTAATGCGGTACTAGACACGCGGGATCCGCGAGATTCGCGGAGTTTTTGGGCAGTAGAATCACCTGTTATAAGAACCGGGACGTAAAAGAGAAATACTAACGATATTGCAAAGTATTAATAAGAATAGAGTATGGTCCTCCGAACACTAGTCGACTGATTTGCAATGCCAGCTGCACCCACAACTATTTCGTGATCTTGCCCGTGTACGGAAGTGGGAGTCCATACACTAGTCGACAGAGACGAGCCCGATTTGAAACTACTTTAAAGTAAGATACAAACGCAACCTAGCTTAACAAATCAAAACAGTTGGCAGGATATGCCGATGATATAAACCGCTTTGCCAACCACTGTCATACCTTAGAGAAATATTGACGGAATTAAAAGATGGAGCCAAACAAACAGGGCTACAAATGTCACCCTCAGAGCAAAAGCGGGATATATTTGATGTTGCAGCAAAAGAGGAATAAAAATATTTCAGCGCAAAAATGGTTCAACTATTATTCAGAGCAAGAACGGAACGGCAAAAGTCTTAGAGCAAAAGCGGATTAACTCTCTAAACCGTTTTTGCCCTCTACGAAAACTTAAACCGCTTTTGCCCTCAGTTTTTATTTATACCTCCGTCGCTCACATTATTACTTCGAAATCTATTTTTAGACCACATTTCCTAGAAATACAATGCAACTCTATTCATAATATTGGAATTTTTGGAATTTTCGCGTTTGTAAGATTTGACTTTGAATGTGTGAAGTCTTTGTAATTGTTTATGATAAGTTTTATGTTTTTGCCATTTTCCCATTTTTGACTACATATTTGGGGATTTTTACATTTCTGACATAAATTTTCCACATGTTTATCTTTTATCTTTATTACTAACTTCAATTTGTATAATGTTTGCAGTTTATGTTTTTTTTTCAATTTACTTTTTTTTACTTAGTAATTTTTGTATTTTGTAAAAAAAATTTAAATTTGTTCAAAAATTCAGAATTGCAAACATAAAACTGAAGAATTGGAGATATTATTGTCAAAAAAGAAACTTATTAATATTAAAATGAAAAGAGCACTCATTTTGAAACTGAAATTGTGAAATCCAAATATTAAATAAAATTGATTTTTTTTTAATAATTAAAGGGCAATATCTAACTACACAATAATGGCATGACTGAACGAAAAAATGTAGTACTTACCCTAAAATTAAAGATAAAATTTCAGAAATTGGACAAACTAGAGACAATCAATAAATTTATAAACGTTCATAACACAGGCCTGCGAAATACAACTTTTATTTTCCCCTTCAAATAATTATGTGTTTTCGTTAAATAATCAGGTATGTAAAATTAAAATACACCGCTGGTTTGTTAATAGCACATCGAGATTTATTTTAATTGAAGAAATGCATATTTACAGTTTAGTTACAAAATTAATAGCATTAGTTTTAAACAAGACTTAAGAAATTACATTCCTAAATCAAGATCATTTATGATATCTTTTTCTGGGGCCTTATTACCGAATACGATTCGATCAAAAATATTGACGATTTGACTTTACGATTCGATTTGAATTTGACATGATTGATTACGATCGTAACCACTATGAGGGATGCCATATATTTTCCCGAAAATATTCTAATGAAAGCGCATTTCACTCCTAATTTGATAATTGTATGTTATGAAAAAGCGATTTTTTGACGTCATTTTCATAAAATACCTAGGTATTTATGAAGATGACAGTAAAAAAATCGCTCTTCTAGAAATTTTTCCGGTTCCTTTGATCTCATTTAATTTTTCATAACATAAAATGATAATTTTATGGATATGGACAGAAAAGCCCCAATAAGTAACAATATTAAATATAAACTCATAATAATAATAAATAAACACCATAGTTACTTTTGTTTACTTACATATTTTATTTTTATTTGTTTGTAATAGCCACGTTTTTTAATACAACTACCGTCTTTTTAATTTACGAGCACCAAATCTCAATCGTAGACATTTACGATAAATTTGTTACGATTTGAAGTTAAATCGTATTCAGTGGTACCATAATTGCGATTTACGATTAATCCGAATCGAATCGTATTCGGTAATAAGGCCCTCCTGTTCAATCTTTTTCTCTTGTAGATTCGATTTGGTTATAATATAATAGAGTTAACCCTTCTAGCACAGAAGGCGCACTTTACAGCAAAGCATGAAAATCTATATATACATACACATACATACATATATTTATATATGTATATATATATACATATATAGAGTTTCCCTTCTAAGACAGAAGGCACACTTCCCAGCAGAGCTGAGAAATATTTACCACTGCCGTGGCTCAGCTGAAACATGCAAACATAAAATATTAAAACATAAAAGATCAAAAACATTAAACAGAGAAGCGTGCAAAACTGAAAAGGGAGTAAGGCACGCAGAGAGTCACGCCACATTGAGAAGGGTCCTTTTAAGGACAACTTCACTGGTTAGCAAGCTAAACACACTCCTATTGTTGTTAGTATTTATAAGCATGCGATTAACGGGTTCGAACATGCCATAATTGGTGTTAGAGGAGTTAATGTGCAAAAGAGGTTCCCCTCTCAGGTTGTAGTTATTTACTCTAAATGACGCGCGGTTTCTTAAGAAACCAGAGTCCACTTTGTCATTCATCAGTCGATGAACGAATATAACGTCAGCGACCTCACGGCGCTTATGGAGGGAGCTTAAGTTGAGCAATTTAAGTCTGTTCTCATAAGGCGGAAGAGCGAGTGGGTCATCCCACGGGAGGTGGCTGAGTGCAAACCGGACGAACTTCCTTTGAACCGATTCGATTCTACTAACATGGGAGGAATAGTAAGGAGACCATACCTGGGAAGCGTAGTCAAGCAAAGGCCTAACCAAAGATACGTACAGGTGTTTAGTGACGAGGGGGTTGTTGAACTCTTTGGACCATCTTTTTATAAATCCCAGGACTGAATTGCCCTTGGAGGAGATATAATTGATGTGGGTGGAGAAATCCAACTTACTTTCTAACCTAACCCCAAGATCGATTACAGATTCAGTACGGAAGACCTTGTTGTCAAGGAGAGTATAGTCAAAAGTTATAACACCACGTTTCCTACAAAAAGTCATGATCTCGCATTTAGTAATATTAAGCACAAGGTTGTTGTTGGAACACCAAGAATAGAAGGTGTTTAGATCTGATTGCAGAAGTTTGCAATCCTCTATACTCCTTATGTGGCGATACAGTTTGATGTCATCAGCGTAAATAAGGATTTTACAGTGCCTTAGCAGGGTAACAATATCGTCAATTGATAAAATAAAAAGAAGAGGGCCAAGATGACTGCCTTGTGGGACTCCAGAGGACGCTTCGATGTTCTTCGATTTGACTCCGCGGAATAGAACCTGGTAGGTTCTATCGGCTAAGTACGACTGGAACCAACCCACAAGGGCATGAGGAAAACCTAATTTCTTTAGTTTAAGAGCTATAATAGAGTGGGAGAGCTTGTCGAAAGCCTTACTAAAATCTGTATAGACACAGTCAGTTTGGCAGCCAGTGACAAAGCCTCTAATTGTGTGTGAAGAGAACTCCAGTAAATTAGTAGTAGTGGAACGGGCTGCAAGAAAACCATGTTGGTTTGTTGAGATAAGCCTCTTGCAGATAGGGGCGATAGCAGAATAAATAATAGATTCGAAGAGTTTTGGTATAGACGATAACTTCGCAATCGGCCTATAATTAGATATTTCGTTTTTACAGCCTTTCTTATGAACAGGTATTATAAAAGAGTTCTTCCATAAGGTTGGGAAGCGCCCTTTAATTAGGGATTTTTGAAATAAACATAGAAGAGGAGACAGTAGGGCCCCTGCACAGGATTTTAGAACAGCTGGAGGGACTCCATCAGGGCCGGACGAAAAATCTTGTGGAAGTTCATTTATATGTTTCGAGATATCATCCCTGGTTATAGACAGGGAAAAGTTTTGAGCCGTTTGGATTGCATTGATATGTCGAAAATTGTCTTCATCTGGTTGGAATACAGGGGACGAGAAAGATTTGAGGAAGAACGATGCAAAATTGTCACAAATTTCGGCTGAATTAGAACTGAGGGAGTTCTCGTATTGCATGGTGTAAGGGTAATTATCAACTTTTTTCTTTGTGTTGATAAATTGAAAGAATGCTCTGGGATCACCATACACTTTACCTTCCATGTTTCTGAGGTACTCTTTATAGAGGGTTTCGGAGAGAGCATGAAATTGGTCATAGCAATTGAGAAATGCATCGAAACTCGCAGTGTCTTTCTTCTTCAGGTAGGTTTTCCAGAGTTTATTCTTCAAGTTTTTGGTACGTCTCAACTCGTTGTTGTACCACGGTGGGGATGATCTGGGCGATTTTAACGGTTCGATAGGTACACAGGATGCGAAGGTTTCATACAGGATGGAGTAAAATCTGGCTACATCGACATCCAACTCATTAGGTGAGAGCAACCAAGTGAAATCGACCGAAGCGAGCTTGGATGAGAGTTCCTCCAGGTTGGCTTTTGTAAAGTTAAAGGTAAAGGTTGTCTCCTCTGGGATTGGCTTATTGTTAAAGACAGAACAATAGCTCAGTAGGAGAGGAGGGTGATAATTATCGACAGTTGACAAGACAATTGAGCTAGGCTCAACATTCATGTTGTCTGAGTCGGAAAAAAAATACAAGATCTAACCGCCTTCCTAAAATATTATTCACACCGCTCATTTGGCACAAGCCGCAGGAAAATAAGGAATTCAGAAAGTTGGATTCCCTAGAGTTAAGGTTGTTTCCAGGAAGGTAGTTATCGTCATCATTGCAAGATACCCATTTAACATTGGGTAAATTAAAATCACCCACAAGTAGGAGTTCATCTTTGGAATCCATCATATGTTGGATATGATTTATGCAAGCGATTAGAATATCATAGAGGTTTTGACCTCTATCGTCAAGAGTGCTAAACATATCTGGTGGGATGTAACAGCAGATTAAAAATAAGTTGTTATGAACTAGGGAGACTTTGAGAGCGAGGACCTCAATGTCTAAAGTATTGGAAAAATCAGGAAGCGTTATTAAGCAACAGTTGAGAAGGTTACTACATGCAAGTAGTACACCACCTCCACGAGCCTCCGAGTCAATATATCTATCCCTCCGAAAAACTTGGAAAGAAGAGTCGAAAAGTTCGGCATTAAGAATCCCACTGTATAGCCATGTTTCTGTAAAAGCGATTATATCGAAATCGCTGGCCGAAGTCGACAGAAACACATCTTGGGTTTTGGATCTGATTCCCCTCACGTTTTGGTAATAGAGGGAAAGCGTCTTAAGTTTTTTGAAACCTGTAAAGTGTCAGAAATACGCTGTACACGCGTGCGAGGAATAAAACACTTTGAAAAGGCACCAGGAGGCCAGAACGTCGAGTCTAAAAGCTTTTCAGCGGTGTTGGGCGGTGCAGTCAGGACGAAAGACGCAACCGGTTTGGAAACATTGCTGATCTTCCTGCAGGAAACTGTAGCAGGATTAATAGCTTTGGCCCTAAGGTATTCTTTAATTGCCTCGCACGTGGTTTCAGGAGAGAAACGGGAAATGAAAATATTTCGCGGTCTGGGTACCGTTATCAAATTGGCGCAGGTGTCCGAAGACTCAGCATCCCCTGTGCCCGACGGTTCAGTGACATAAACAGAAGAAGTAGTTGCCGGATCCGCTTCTGGGGTATAGTCTGAGCCCATTGCGAATGAGGGGGTGGGGACAGACGGACTAGTAGAGGTTCATCTCTCTTTAACATCCAGCAATAGTCTGCCAGCATGCTAACGTCCCACCTTCCTTGATATCTGTTTTCCATAACCTTAATGTCTTGGTGAAATCGCTCCCCCAGCTCTTCACTTACAGCATCAAGGTTCTCTGGAAAGAAGTCAATATGCGATTGCACAAAATGCAACTTTATACTCATATTACAATCCAGTTTATTGAAATTATAAAGCATGCTGTTGACTATATTTTCATAATCAGGGCTTTTTCTGTTTCCTAAAAAATGTGTCACGACCTCTTTAAATGATTTCCAAGCGAGCTCTTCGGTTTTATTCATAGTTTTTTCAAAGTTAGCATCTTGCATTAACTTCCTTACATACATATGTCAGGGCCAACAAAAATACCTTCTTTGATCTTTGCATCTGATTAATTCTTAAATTTATCATATAAGTATTTGAAACAAGGACCGTCTTTAGGTAGTGCCTTTACAAATTGCTTCATAATTCCTAATTTAATGTGAAGTGGAGGTAGCAGAATTTTAGAGCGATCAACTAGCGCCTCTCGTACAACATTTTTATTCCCAGGGATTAATACTGCTCTCTGTGGCCAATCTTTTTTGATCCAATGTTGTGCTCTATTTCTACTATCCCATTCACACAGGAAGCAGGGGTATTTTGTATACCCTGCTTGCTGACTCAGAATCATTGTCAATATCTTTAGATCACCGCATATAGTCCATCCATGATCGGAGTAGTTTATTTTTTTTAAGACAAAGTTTATATTTTCATAACATTTTTTCAAATGAATGGAATGTCCGACAGGTAAAGAAGCGAATTTGTTACCATTGTGTAGTAACACAGCTTTAAGACTTCGTTTCGAAGAATCTATGAAAAACCTCCAACATTTGGATTGTGCTCTACATCAAAAAACTTGAGTAGGCCAGGCACATCACAACAATAAACTAAATTTTCTTCTTGTGCAAAATATGGAAGAAACTCCTTTTCTCTCTTCCTATACCAATAAAAGCTCGTTTTAGGTCCTAGCAAATTTTTTTCTTTTAATCTTGAGCCGAGTAATTCCGCGGCAACTTTCGGAAGATTGAGATCTCTTATTAAATCATTCAATTCACATTGAGAAAATAGTTGAGGTATTTCGTTGCACTCATACTCATCGTCAGAGTCTGAAGTGTATTCTACAGCCTCTTGAACAGTTGCTAATGATGAGCCGGCAGTATGGTATAACTCTTGGTCATCGGGATCTTTGTATGTAGGTAAAATCACAGAACGAACATGGGCATAAGTTACTTCTTTTTTATTTTTAGCATTGATTCCTTTTATGTGTGAACAGCAAAAGAAGCAATCGTCGATATGATTTTGTGGTTCCATCCAAATCATTGGAGTCTTCAAACTAAAAGAATGTGTTTTTCCGTTTGAAAATTTACGAAGTTCACGTACACAAGTTGAACACATTTTATGAGGCACCCATTTCTTGTCTTGGTTTTTTATCTTAATTTTAAAATATCTTTCATACAGCTGTTCGATAGATTTAGAAATAGTTGGTGTTTCCGTATTACATAATTTCCACATATATAGCAGAAGCTATCTGGAGAATTAACACATTTTCGAGGAGCCATTTGTAACGCTTTTTTTACTTTAACCACACAAAAATCACAAAAATATATTAGCACAGTCGACACACCAATCTCTAAATATACTCACAATCAAGATAGACAACGACTAGTGAAGGTAGATGAATATTTAAATGTTAAAAGTACAATTAAACCATACCGCTAACAAAGGAATTGGACGTTAACTCTAGTAATACTAAGAAATTTGAAAAAACCCTTTTTCTGAGAAAATTGGCGTGATAGAATTTTTTAAATATTTTTTTCAGAGTTAACTAACTATTACCAACGGAAATTATTACTCAATTTTTTTAGGGGAAAACCATCGCAGGCCTGTGTAATTTTATAATTTCGAAAAATATTAAAAAAGAATATTTCAAAAATAGCAAAAATGTGTTAATACAGTAAAAATTAACCGAAACCTTTGAGATGAACTCAGGAGTACGACAGGGATGTTTACTTTCGCCGTTACTCTTTCTTATAGTAATAAACTATATCCTTGTCGGCGCTTTAGATAGTAAAACAGGTGGGATTCAATGGGAATTGCTTGTATTAAAACTACTGTAAACAAACTTCTTGAATAACTGTTTAATTGAATATTTTAAATTATTTAACGAAAAAATATAAATGCATTTATTATTTTGTTCATTTAATCAAAATGTAAAATGCAAGACAACCAAAAACGTATTATATTTCATAAGTGACGCGATTCAAAAACCACAAAGGACTCCGCACCGTTTGTATGGGAAAATGTCTTTGGGTGAATTTTCTTGAAATTTTGATAGCTCTCAATATTTATAGATCAAATGTCTCCATGGGAACATATTCCAAAAACCCTCGTTCCCCAAAAAGGACCACCAAAGGGCTAGAGGATATAACTGAATTCGGAATGTAAAACAATTTATTCTTGAAGTGCACATAATGGCTACACCACACAACCATCCCTTTGACCCTCCAAGCACCGACCATCCATCCCCTCCCCTCTCTCGTCCCCCACCGCGACCCATCCTATGGACTTTTCTGATTTCTAAATTACCACGTAAGCAACCAATAACACTCCAACCTCTGACCATCTAACCCTCATGTATATGAGAAGTCTACACTCTATCTCTCTAAATGATCATGAGTATTTGCTAGCCAACATATTTTTACTCTCAGACAACCATTACCCCCGACTCTCACCTCCGGCATTTACCACCTTTCATAACAAAACCCTCCACCGGCGATATTCATTGTCATTGGTTAAATAAATTCTATTACATTCAGAAATCAGTTATATACCCCTAGCCCGTTTGGGGGTGCGTTTTGGTCGGGAGGGGGTTGGACTATGTTTCCATTGAAACTTTTGATCTACATGTTGAGAACTATAAACCTGCAAAATTACAAGAAAATTAACCGAATTAACATTTTCCCATACAAACGGTGCGGAGTCCTTTTCCAATAGAAAACTTGAGAAAAAGAAAGTAAAAAATAGGAGTACAAAGATTGTGCTTCTAGAGAGCTGCCGTAACATATGAATGGGAAGCACTACATTCTTGCTACTATACGCTATTTTAACAGAGAAATATTGTACTATATATTTAATTTTTCTATATTAAATTACTTATAAGTATGTACGTTGCTGTCAATCTAAATCAATTACTCCAAACAAGTAAAAGTTGCGTTTAAAACTTCAAAGACGAAGACAACTTCAAAAGTTGTGTTTGAAACTAATACATTAGTTTTTATCCTTTTTTAAGGGCAAATACTAGATTACGTTCTTCTTCTTCTTTGGTCCGTTAGTTGGCGTGAAAGGGCGACCATCTTCTTCTACAGTATTTTCGATCCGAGCGGGACGTCCCAGCAATGGATACGCTGCTGTCGGTGCCGCTTCGAAAAATGCGGTCTCTTGGCGTGTTCGGTCTCCCGATTCTGGTCAATTCGGCAGATCGAGTACCCGCCTCCTTTCACACCCTGGGCTTGAGACCAGGCGACGGCGACGTTTCTATAGTACGTTACAAGGGAGAAAAATCAGAATTCAAAAAATAAAATCTAAAACAGCGTTTTCAACCCTAGTGTCATGAAAACATAATTTACTGAGAGCAAAAGCGATTTAAATTTTTGTTCAGCGCAAAAGCGGTATAAGTTTTCATTAAGAGCAAAAGCGGAATAAAAAGTTAACCCGCTTTTGCGCTCGGTTTTTTGATACACCGTTTTTGCGCTGAAGTATAGTTATACCATTTTTACTCTAAGAATACGAAGATATTCCTCTTTTACGCTAAAAAAAAAACCCGAACCGTTTTCGCTCTCTTTGTTATTTTAGCCCGCTTTTGCTCTGAGGGTGTCAAATAAATGCAGACAAAAGTAAAATTCTAATCCAGTCAAGGCTGGAAAGAAGAAGAAGAGACCACAACACCACCTGAGGGGGAGCATAACTTTGAATGAGTAAACCAATTTAACTACGTGGGGCAGTGATGACAACGACGAAGCGATAGATGTACAAAGAGGAACAAACGCCGCAAACAGAACATGCTTCTCACTGAGACATAGGCAGAAAAACAAAATTAAAAATCAACAAAACCATCATACAGTAGCTACGTATGGGTGTGAAGATGGACATATTTGATGATGAAGGTTCTTCGAAGGATATACGGCCCAATCAATAAAGACCATGTATGGAGAGTTCGCTACCCTCACTAATAATACGACCGGTCATATCCAAAAAAAAGAATGACTCAAGGATACCAAAAAAAGCCCTATATCTACCAGTTCGCAAACCACGGTCAAGGTGGGAACACAATGTGAAGCCGATGCAGCAAAACTTCTCAATACAAGCAGCTGGAGACAAGCGGCGGAGCAGAGAAGCGTTTGGAGGAAGAACCTGATGGAGGCCAAGGCTGGAATTGTGCTGTAGAGTCATCGAAGAAGAAGAAGAGATATTTTCAATCCCTTCCTCCTGTCCATCGTCTGGTACTTTATATCATCTATCTTATCCCTTATCCTTTAAAGGAACATTGCACGGTCAGATGTATAGCTTATTAATTTCAAATCCTTACTAATATTATAAAAGCGAAAGTAACTCTGTCTGTTTTTCTGTCTCTCTGTTACTCTTTCACGCCTAAACCACTGGTCCGATTTTGATGAAATTTGCTACAGAGATAGTTTAGACCTTGGAGATGGACATAGGCTACTTTTTATCGAGAAAAAGAGGGTTGAAAGGGGTGAAATGGGGTTGAATAGTTTGTAAGAGGGTTTTATTTCTTTGGTCAGATTTTCGTCAAACTTAGTAAAAATACCCCTAACCATAAATAATAAAATCCGTGTCTCAGTATTTTTCGAAATTCATCCCCTAAGGGGGTGTTATGGGGTTGCTTAGGTTGTAAGGGGATTTTTTGACTTTAGTAAGATTTTCTTCAAACTTAGTAAAAATATTCCTGAAGTGACATCCACTTAGCAGCGATTTTTTGAAAATCTTCCCCTAAGGGAGTGAAATGGGGTTAACCCAAACCACTTTAACTATAAGGCTGAAATTTTAACTGTGCATCTCTATAATGACGTGGACATCCACAAGAAGCGATTTCTCCAAATTCATTTACTAAGGGGGTGAAACGGAGCTAACCTAAACCGCTAGAACCAAAGGGTTGAGGGCCGAGGAGTATCGCCGAAGTTGTGTGCATCCGCTGCACCGATCGTAGGCACGACGTGCGGTGCGCTAACTAGCTCGCCGAGTGGGGTGGGGTTCGCGGTACAGGGATGCCGAAGAGGGACAGTCTATGAAAGAAAACTTGTGCCTGAAATCGAAAATATGGAGAGAGGCGACGGCGGAGGGAAAAGCCTACCGAGGTCAACGAGAGGGGCCGATCATGAGGGGGAGGAAGGAGGGTTTATTCAATTAAAGCCAGTCATAGCCGGGAAAGCTACCTGCCAGCTGGTATTTGGTGGGAGGAACTTACCTTTCGTGGAGGCATCCTTATTCCAGCGGGCCTCATGAAGGGGTTTTATCTGGTCATCTTATCCTTCCATCAACGATTCGATTACAAAAAAAACTTCTATATTTCTTCATCTGTTGTTTTCCTTGTTTTATATTTTTAGTACTCTTGTATTATACTTAATATCTTCTTATTTAGTTATTTAAAAAAAAAATCTTTTTCTTATTGATTTTTAGCTCTTTTTAGTGTGTTTTTCCCTCAGACAAGTATATACATATCATGCGGAATAAACAATATAGTAGAGTTTAGATAATTTATTGATTAAATGCCGAATATTAGTGCTTTATATTATTTCTCATTTATTAATTCCTATTATCAAGGGTCGCGCAAGCGACCCGACCGTGGTAAGGATAAAAAACAAAAAGAAAAATGAAAATGGATGAAGCGCTGCGCGACTGTCTTTACCGGAGTTTGGGCTCGCCGCTCACTGTGTCTCTCTCTGCCCTGGATTTAACTCAGGCAGAAGACAGAGAGATCAAGGGCCGCTCTGAATTTCGCTTTCGTTGCCACCGCTGAGAGCGACACCTTGCGTCGGATGATGCACATGTACATCATGGGTCGCCTCTTGTCTTATGTATTTGTATAACAGAGACGGTGCGAGCCCTTTTTTCATTTTGTTTTTGCAGTTTATTGGTTTTAGGAACCGAAGAATTTTGTTTTTTTGTTTACAGTTTTCGCTATGAACCGACGCACAGTGCGGCCGATTCCCAAAAAGCTGGCCAAAAGTCGATAAATAAAGTAATTGATTCAAAATTTCTTACTTGGGGGTTTTCGGGGTCGCTGATTACGAATTTGATATTTAAAATTAGAAAAGCCACCCCCTTCCACACCTATTGGCCACCCCCTCGCTTGAAATAGCGTATATCTGCTATCCACGACGATCTTAATTTTTTACACAATGTTTAAACAACACTCTGTTAAATGCACTTTCGCAAGAACCATTTGACAAATCAAAGCAGCTATCGTTGCGACTGTGGTATTGGAGCAAGTACGAGAAAAGAAACAACGCTATATGTGATTTCTGGTGGCTGTGGGTGTATTGAAGCCAACTGAACAAAAAAACCGCCCTATAAGAAAAATTATTTTTGGACTTTTGGCCAGCTTTTTGGGAATCGGCCGCACTGTGCGACGTTCACAAGTTCATTAAATGTAAACATTTAAATATTGAATATTAATTAAATATTGAATATTAAATGTTTTAAAAAAAATTACCTTAAAAAGGTAAAACAATTACGTGGTAAGGTGTGTTATCCCGAATTTTAGAGCACTGTTTGTATATTTTTCCGAGTTCTATTTACTATACCAAAATGTTTTCAACACAAGATGAGAAATCAATTTGAACATGCCAAGGTAATTTTGTTGTACTTAATATAACTATACTAAAAATGTAAATGGTTTACATAAAGTTTGCGTGAATTTAACTCTGCATTGTAATAGAGGATGCGCATAATTTTTTTAAGTTTTTTTTTCCTTTTGAAAGTATTTTTGCAAATGCTGGGTTAGATTTATTTAAACTTTATGTAAACCATTTACATTTTTAGTATAGTTATATTAAGTACAACAAAATTACCTTGGCATGTTCAAATTGATTTCTCATCTTGTGTTGAAAACATTTTGGTATAGTAAATAGAACTCGGAAAAATATACAAACAGTGCTCTAAAATTCGGGATAACACACATTACCACGTAATTGTTTTACCTTTTTAAGGTAATTTTTTTTAAAACATTTAATATTCAATATTTAATTAATATTCTATTTTATGTATCCTATTTGTTAGTTATTTTGAGTATTAATTATATGGTGTGTTAATTTATTTTTAACTTCCCAGTATAGGAAGTTATTGTAATCGTTCCGAAAATCGAAATCGAAAATTTCAACGTATTTTCATCTTTCAAGGTCCCAGGAGCATTTTAAGCAAAAAATTGTGAGGAAGTATGTGTGTGTGTGTGCGTACGGATGTGGTCATTTTTTCCTGCACGATATCGCGCGAACCAAAACTGATATCGACTTCGTTGAGGTGTCGTTCGAAGCGTATTAACCGAAGTATGATCTGAAAAGATTTTCATGAAATTCGGTCCAGCCGTTTTTTTGTTTAAACGACATAAGTGATTTTTGTACCTGCACGATATAGCACGAACCAACCATGATACCGACTTCTTTGAGGTGCCGATCGTAGCGTATTACCGAAAGTACAGTTTGAAAAGATTTTCATAAAATTCGATCTTCGATCGAGCGGTATCAATGTTTATTCAAGAGTTAACCCTTCTAGCACAGAAGGCGCACTTTTCAGCTAAGCATGAAAATCTATATATATATATATACTAGCTGGGACCCGGTGCGCCTACGCTGCACCCATAAGTCCATAGTAAACAATAAAAACCATCCATTGACTTAATATTTTTCGAGATATGAATTTTACACAGATGAAATGCCTCAAAGAACATGGGTCTTGCGTCGGCCGCCATGAATCGGTATATTGAGTCTACTACATTGCTTATTGTATTCTACTTATCATACCCCTTAATTTGATACCCATTTTGATAGGGTTGTGAAGAAAGTGGTAATCCGGCCTCTTTAGACGGCCGCTATGGATCTAAAGATATATTTTGTATACTACATTGCTTATTGTATTCTACTTATCATACCCTTTCATTTGATACCCATGTCGAGGTGGTTGTGAAGAAAGTGGTAATTCGGCCTCTTGAGACGGCCGCCATGGATCTAAAGATATATTTTGTATACTACATTGCTTATTGTATTCTACTTATCATACCCTTTCATTTGATACCCATGTCGAGGTGGTTGTGAAGAAAGTGGTACCCCGCCCTCTTGAGACGGCCGCCATGGATCTAAAGATATATTTTGTATACTACATTGGTTATTGTATTCTACTTAACATACCCTATCATTTGATACCCATGTTGAGGTGGTTGTGAAGAAAGTGGTAATCCGGCCTCTTGAGACGGCCGCCATGGAACTAAAGATATATTTTGTATACTACATTGCTTATTGTATTCTACTTATCATACCCTTTCATTTGATACCCATGTCGAGGTGGTTGTGAAGAAAGTGGTACCCCGCCCTCTTGAGACGGCCGCCATGGATCTAAAGATATATTTTGTATACTACATTGCTTATTGTATTCTACTTAACATACCCTTTCATTTGATACCCATGTTGAGGTGGTTGTGAAGAAAGTGGTAATCCGGCCTCTTGAGACGGCCGCCATGGATCTAAAGATATATTTTGTATACTACATTGCTTATTGTATTCTACTTATCATACCCTTTCATTTGATACCCATATCAAGGTGGTTGTGAAGAAAGTGGTACCCCGCCCTCTTGAGACGGCCGCCATGGATCTAAAGATATATTTTGTATACTACATTGCTTATTGTATTGTACTTAACATACCCTTTCATTTGATACCCATGTTGAGGTGGTTGTGAAGAAAGTGGTAATCCGGCCTCTTGAGACGGCCGCCATGGATCTAAAGATGTATTTTGTATACTACATTGCTTATTGTATTCTACTTATCATACCCTTTCATTTGATACCCATGTCGAGGTGGTTGTGAAGAAAGTGGTACACCGCCTTCTTGAGACGGCCGCCATGGATCATTTTAGTTTCAATAGCGTCATGGCCTGCCTACTGTTTGACAGCTGCGTAAATTTGAAATTTTCATTAAATGTAAAGATTCAATTTAATGACAATTTTACATTTGTCAAACAATAGGTAGGCCATGAAGCTATTGAAACTAAAATGAAGTGAAAATTCCTAAAATTACCATTTTTTTTGGATTTTGCAGCTGTTTTTTTGGTTAAAGGTATAAAAAATAGCCTACGACCTATTCTCAGACCTACATGTGTTGCTAAGCGACGGAACCCCTCCACTAACATTTAAATCTTATGGTATGCTATTAAAGTACAAATTGACTTTTAAGTATTATTACGAATCTTTTGTATGGGAATATAGAGGAGTGTTTTTTTTTGTTTTTTTCAGGCAATTTTTTAAATTTTTCTCTCCGTAAGAACCATCCTCGTACTTCAACGAATATTCGAAAAAAAAAAAATTAGTCCAATAGGTCCAGCCGTTCTCGAGTTTTGCGCTTAGCAACACATTTAGCGATTCATTTTTATATTATAGACTTGCTGGGACCCGGTGCGCCTACGCTGCACCCATAAGTCAATAGTAAACAATAAAAACCAACCATTGACTTAATATTTTTCGAGATATGAATTTTACACAGATGAAATGCCTCAAAGAACATGGGTCTTGCGTCGGCCTCCATGAATGAATGAATATTGAGTCTACTACATTGCTTATTGTATTCTACTTATCATACCCTTTAATTTGATACCCATTTTGATAGGGTTGTGAAGAAAGTGGTAATCCGGCCTCTTTAGACGGCCGCCATGGATCTAAAGATATATTTTGTATACTACATTGCTTATTGTATTCTACTTATCATACCCTTTCATTTGATACCCATGTCGAGGTGGTTGTGAAGAAAGTGGTAATCCGGCCTCTTTAGACGGCCGCCATGGATCTAAAGATATATTTTGTATACTACATTGCTTATTGTATTCTACTTATCATACCCTTTCATTTGATACCCATGTCGAGGTGGTTGTGAAGAAAGTGGTTCATCGCCCTCTTGAGACGGCCGCCATGGATCTAAAGGTATATTTTGAATACTAAATTGCTTATTGTATTCTACTTAACATACCCTTTCATTTGATACCCATGTTGAGGTGGTTGTTAAGAAAGTGGTAATACGGCTTCTTGAGACGGCCGCCATGGATCTAAAGATATATTTTGTATACTACATTGCTTATTGTATTCTACTTATCATACCCTTTCATTTGATACCCATGTCGAGGTGGTTGTGAAGAAAGTGGTACCCCGCCCTCTTGAGACGGCCGCCATGGATTTAAAGATATATTTTGTATACTACATTGCTTATTGTATTGTACTTAACATACCCTTTCATTTGATACCCATGTTGAGGTGGTTGTGAAGAAAGTGGTACCCCGCCCTCTTGAGACGGCCGCCATGGATCTAAAGATATATTTTGTATACTACATTGCTTATTGTATTGTACTTAACATACCCTTTCATTTGATACCCATGTTGAGGTGGTTGTGAAGAAAGTGGTAATCCGGCCTCTTGAGACGGCCGCCATGGATCTAAAGATATATTTTGTATACTACATTGCTTATTGTATTGTACTTAACATACCCTTTCATTTGATACCCATGTTGAGGTGGTTGTGAAGAAAGTGGTAATCCGGCCTCTTGAGACGGCCGCCATGGATCTAAAGATATATTTTGTATACTACATTGCTTATTGTATTCTACTTATCATACCCTTTCATTTGATACCCATGTCGAGGTGGTTGTGAAGAAAGTGGTTCCCCGCCCTCTTGAGACGGCCGCCATGGATCTAAAGATATATTTTGTATACTACATTGCTTATTGTATTCTACTTATCATACCCTTTCATTTGATACCCATGTCGAGGTGGTTGTGAAGAAAGTGGTACCCCGCCCTCTTGAGACGGCCGCCATGGATCTAAAGATATATTTTGTATACTACATTGCTTATTGTATTGTACTTAACATACCCTTTCATTTGATACCCATGTTGAGGTGGTTGTGAAGAAAGTGGTAATCCGGCCTCTTGAGACGGCCGCCATGGATCTAAAGATATATTTTGTATACTACATTGCTTATTGTATTCTACTTATCATACCCTTTCATTTGATACCCATGTCGAGGTGGTTGTGAAGAAAGTGGTTCCCCGCCCTCTTGAGACGGCCGCCATGGATCTAAAGATATATTTTGTATACTACATTGCTTATTGTATTCTACTTATCATACCCTTTCATTTGATACCCATGTCGAGGTGGTTGTGAAGAAAGTGGTACCCCGCCCTCTTGAGACGGCCGCCATGGATCTAAAGATATATTTTGTATACTACATTGCTTATTGTATTGTACTTAACATACCCTTTCATTTGATACCCATGTTGAGGTGGTTGTGAAGAAAGTGGTAATCCGGCCTCTTGAGACGGCCGCCATGGATCTAAAGATATATTTTGTATACTACATTGCTTATTGTATTCTACTTATCATACCCTTTCATTTGATACCCATGTCGAGGTGGTTGTGAAGAAAGTGGTTCCCCGCCCTCTTGAGACGGCCGCCATGGATCTAAAGATATATTTTGTATACTACATTGCTTATTGTATTCTACTTATCATACCCTTTCATTTGATACCCATGTCGAGGTGGTTGTGAAGAAAGTGGTACCCCGCCCTCTTGAGACGGCCGCCATGGATCTAAAGATATATTTTGTATACTACATTGCTTATTGTATTGTACTTAACATACCCTTTCATTTGATACCCATGTTGAGGTGGTTGTGAAGAAAGTGGTACACCGCCCTCTTGAGACGGCCGCCATGGACCATTTTAGTTTCAATAGCGTCATGGCCTACCTACTGTTTGACAGCTGCGTAAATTTGAAATTTTCATTAAATGTAATGATTCAATTTAATGACAATTTTACATTTGTCAAACAATAGGTAGGCCATGAAGCTATTGAAACTAAAATGAAGTGAAAATTCCTAAAATTACCATTTTTTTGTTTTTTCAGGCAATTTTTTAAATTTTTCTCTCCGTAAGAACCATCCTCGTACTTCAACGAATATTCGAAAAAAAAATTAGTCCAATAGGTCCAGCCGTTCTCGAGTTTTGCGCTTAGCAACACATTTAGCGATTCATTTTTATATTATAGATATTGTATTGTACTTAACATACCCTTTCATTTGATACCCATGTTGAGGTGGTTGTGAAGAAAGTGGTAATCCGGCCTCTTGAGACGGCCGCCATGGATCTAAAGATATATTTTGTATACTACATTGCTTATTGTATTCTACTTATCATACCCTTTCATTTGATACCCATGTCGAGGTGGTTGTGAAGAAAGTGGTACACCGCCCTCTTGAGACGGCCGCCAGGGACCATTTTAGTTTCAATAGCGTCATGGCCTACCTACTGTTTGACAGCTGCGTAAATTTGAAATTTTCATTAAATGTAATGATTCAATTTAATGACAATTTTACATTTGTCAAACAATAGGTAGGCCATGAAGCTATTGAAACTAAAATGAAGTGAAAATTCCTAAAATTGCCATTTTTTTGTTTTTTCGGGCAATTTTTTAAATTTTTCTCTCCGTAAGAACCATCCTCGTACTTCAACGAATATTCGAAAAAAAAATTAGTCCAATAGGTCCAGCCGTTCTCGAGTTTTGCGCTTAGCAACACATTTAGCGATTCATTTTTATATTATAGATATATATATATATATATATATTTTTTTTTTTTTTTTATATATGAAAAAACCAAGCTTAGGTGTAACCCTTTGTACTACCAGTCCGTCATGTCGTTCAGTTCATGGTGCAATGTCTAGTAGTAGCTTGGTTTGAAGAATAGAGGAGAATAGGAAAGGTTAGGGGGGGTCTGGAGGGTGTAGAAGAAAATGACGATGAACCTCACGTTTGAACTCTAAGATGTTGCACGAGTTCGGAAATACCGACTGCGGGAGATCATTCCACAATCGAGTTGTTCTATTCATAAACGAACTTCTGAACCGTATTGTGCGTGAACGAGGGGGCTGTAGGGTATGGGGGTGAGCCGAGCGGGCTAGTCTTGTGTTGCGGGAAAAGTATTGCCGTGCAGGCAGGAGGTCCTGAATTTCGGTGGAACAGTCGCCATGGTAATAGCGATAAAGTATGGAGAGGGCTGCTACATTCCTACGGTGGCTCAAGGTGTCTATGGAGGCGCGAAAGGGGCCATCACCAATGAGTTTGAGGGCACGATTTTGCACCTTGTCGAGACAAGCCAAGGTGGTTTTTAGGGCGCCTGCCCAGATATGTGAGTTGTATTCGAGGCGCGGCCGAATGTAGGATTTGTATATTGTAGCCAATGCGGCTGGCTGGAGGAGGAACTTGCATCTCTTGAGAAATCCAAGGCATTGGGAGGCTTGTTTGGCGATTTGGAATATGTGATCGTTCCATCGCAGATGCTCCGTTAAAGTTACCCCTAGGATGTTGAGAGTTGAGTCAGCCGATAGATTCTCTCCATCCACCGAGACAGGAGGAAGGTCGGTACAATTTTTGTTGGAGATCAGACAGTGCTTCGTTTTTGTGGCATTGAATTCGACGCGGTTCATTTCGCCCCAATGAAGAATCGATTCGATATCCCGGTTGATCGAAGCCGACATCAGTTGACGGTGGTAAAGACAAGGTCTGGCACGTGCTTGTCTTATATTGTCGAAGGAGTAAGAGAAATTCACAGTACCGTCATCAGCGAAGCAGTGAAGTGGGTTGGAGGGGATTGAGAGCAGATCATTAATGAAGATTAGAAAAAGTGCGGGTGAAAGAATTGACCCCTGGGGAACTCCGGCCGAAATGGCGTGGGGGTTGGATTCGACGCCATTTCGATATATATTTCCATTTATATATATATATATATATATATATATATATATATATATACATATATATATATATATATATATATATATATATATATATATATATATATATATATCTATAATATAAAAATGAATCGCTAAATGTGTTGGTAAGCGCAAAACTCGAGAACGGCTGGACCTATTGGACTAATTTTTTTTTTTTGAATATTCGTTGAAGTACGAGGATGGTTCTTACGGAGAGAAAAATTTAAAAAATTGCCTGAAAAAACAAAAAAATGGTAATTTTAGGAATTTTCACTTCATTTTAGTTTCAATAGCTTCATGGCCTACCTATTGTTTGACAAATGTAAAATTGTCATTAAATTGAATCATTACATTTAATGAAAATTTCAAATTTACGCAGCTGTCAAACAATAGGTAGGCCATGACGCTATTGAAACTAAAATGATCCATGGCGGCCGTCTCAAGAGGGCGGTGTACCACTATCTTCACAACCACCTCGACATGGGTATCAAATGAAAGGGTATGATAAGTAGAATACAATAAGCAATGTAGTATACAAAATATATCTTTAGATCCATGGCGGCCGTCTAAAGAGGCCGGATTACCACTTTCTTCACAACCCTATCAAAATGGGTATCAAATTAAAGGGTATGATAAGTAGAATACAATAAGCAATGTAGTAGACTCAATATACCGATTCATGGCGGCCGACGCAAGACCCATGTTCTTTGAGGCATTTCATCTGTGTAAAATTCATATCTAAAGGAAAGGTCTCGGGCTCCGTGAGGTTTATAGCAAAATTTCAATAGAAAAGCAGGCGTTTGGTCCATAGCAGCCATCTCAAGAGGGCGGATTACCATTTTCTTTACAACCCCTCGACATGGATATCAAATGAAAGGGTATGGTAAGTAGAACACCAAAGGCAATATAGTATACTCAATATATCGTTTGGTCCATGGCAGTCATCTCAAGAGAGCAGATGACCATTATCTTCACAACCCCTTCGAAATGGGTATCCAATGAAAGAGTATGATAAGTAGAACAATATAAGCAATATAGTATACTCAATATGTCGCTTGGTCCATAGCGGCCACCTCAAGAATGCGGATTACCATTTTCTTCACAACACCTTCGACATGGATATCAAATGAAAGAGTATGACAAGGAGAACACCATAGGCAATATAGTATACTCAATATATCGGTTCGTCCATGGCGATCATCTCAAGCGGGCGGACTACCGTTTTCTTCACAACCCTTTCGAGATGGGTATCAAATGAGAGAGTATGATAAGTAGAACACATAAGCAATATAGTATACTCAATATATCGTTTGGCCCATAGCGGCCATCTCCAGAGGTTGGATTACCATTATCTTCACACCCCTCGACATGGATTTCAAATGAAAGGGTATGATAAGTAGAACACCATAAGCAATATAGTATACTCAATATATCGTTTGGTCCATGGCGGTCATCTGAAGAGGGCGGATGATCATTTTCTTCACTACCCCCTCGACATTGGTATCAAATGAAAGGGCATTATAAGAACATTGCCATAGACTGTGTCTTTAGATTCATGGCGGCCATCTCAAGAGGGCGGGTTACCATTTTCTTCACAACACCCGAGACATGGGTATCACATGAAAGGCTATGAAAAGTAGAACACCATAAGCAATATAGTATACTCAATTTATAATTTGGTCCATGGCGGCCATCTCAAAAGGGCGGTTTACCATTTTCTTCACAACACCCGAGACATGGGTATCAAATGAAAGGCTATGATAAGTAGAACAATATAAGCAATATAGTATACTCAATATATCGTTTGGTAAATGGCGGTCATCTCCAGAGGGCGGATTACCATTTTCTTCACAACCCCTTCGAGATGGGTATCAAATGAAAGAGTATGATAAGTAGAACACCATATGCAATATAGTATACTCAATATATCGTTTGGTCCATAGCGCCATCTCAAGAGGGCGTATTAATATTTTCTTTACAACCCCTTCGACATGGGTATCAAATGAAAGAGTATGATAAGTAGAACACCATAGGTAATATAGTATACTCAATATATCATTTGGTCCATGGCGGTCATCTCCCAAAATCAATTTTCCCAGATTTGTTCTTTTTTCACTATATCATTTTCCTATCGCAGACTGTGTCCCCATAATCTTATTTCATTGTAAGGCGTTGCAACGCACGCGGGTTTTTGCTAGTATATATATATATATATATATATATATATATATATATATTGTCCAAACTTTCCAATTTCATTAAAAAAAATTGGTTTATCACGTATTTTTTGGAGAAAAGGTGGTTTTAGTTGAAATTTTAGTGAAAAAATAACAAAATTTTGATTTTGTCGATTCATAACTCCAAAAGTTGGTAAGATAGGACCATTGTTTTTACTGTTGTAGATAGGTGGAGGAGTTCTGCGTGCACTGGTACCATAACCATGAAAATAAGTTATACGGTTACAAAAATACAGGGTGATATGTAAAACTTTAGCAAAAAAACTTCAAAACGCCCTAGCGGCTAAACCGTTACGATTTCCGCCCCCCCCCCCCCCACCGCCCATACGATTTTTTGTTCGTCTATCCAAGACCTATCCACAGCCGGCCGCTTTGTAAGTTTATGTGGGACACCCTGTATATATATATAGGTATACATTTTTTTAATCAATTTAGCACACGAAATATTTTCTTTTGTTTTAAATTTGTCGGCGGCATTGCTTCATGCCGAGCTTCATTGTTTGATTTTTATTGATTGGCATTGTAATTCTTTCAAAATTTTTTATTTATTTTATATTACGGAAAAGAGGATTTGATTTACTCACTGCGCTTTGAAATGATATTTTGATTTTTGATGAAGCCGATGAAAGTTGACTTATGTATCTACTCCAACAATGTTGTTAATTTTGTGTTGCATGCGGGATGAAAACATTTTATGATATTTACATATATGTGAATTTTATTTGTCCTAAAAGAAAAATTACTTTAGAAATTGTTTTATTAAATTACTAAAATTAGATTATGGTTGGTTCTTTTGTTGGCATGCTGTCTGAATTTTGGATGTTGCTTGATTTTTATTTTTAATTTTGGTTTTTAATGCATGCGCTGTCCTTTGATGTTGAAAACCTTGTTTCTCCTCTATTGTTTTGCTTTTTGTATAGTTTGCTGATTTTTGTATGATTTTGCTGATTTTTTTTTTCTTTTTATATAGTTTGCTGTATGTGGGTGGCTGTTTAATTATTCACCATTTATAGTTTATTTTTTATTTTTTGATATCACCACTTTATTTAACTAGAGTTTCAAAACTCTTTTTTTTTCACTTTCGTCGGGGTCACCATTTATGGGGTTTATCCCATATTTACAATGAAATAACTGCTACAATTGTTCATTATTGAATCACTTTATTGTTTTATGTATTTGTATTATTGACTTTGGGAACCGTGGCGACTTAACCGATGCGATCTTTCCGCAAGAAGGGACTTGATCGACTGTCCTCTTGATCTTGCCGGAACTGGAACTGTGTTCTGGTAGTTTTTTGTATTGCCATATTGATGTATCGCCATATTGATGTTCGAATCGAATTGTAGTTTGGCACTTTGCCGTTTCCGGTTGGGTCGCCACACACCGTTGAGCTAGGGTGTTGCCAGAGGTCCTTGCTGTAGGATCAGCGGCTGTTGTGAGTGGCTCGCCAATGAGGAAGTGTCCTGGTGTGAGTGCCGTTAAATCATTTGGATCTGCTGATAGTGGTGTTAACGGATCAGATCGGATGAGTTCAGGATGGCTTCTATTTCTACCATAAGTGTTTCGAGCTCCTCGTAAGTCAGAGAAGCTGATCCAAGATTCCGTTGTAGATAATGCTTCGCAGATTTAACGGCTGCTTCCCAGAGTCCACCGAAGTGTGGCGCTCTCGGAGGAATAAAGTGGAAGGTGATGCCCTTTGTTGTACAATAATTGCTGATTTTGTCCATTGCTACCTCTGAGTAGAGGCCTTCCTTAAGCTCATGCAGCTGGTTTTTGGCTCCTATGAAGTTGGTGGCATTGTCTGAGTAGATGTTTGTGCAATGTCCTCTTCTGCCAACAAAGCGTTTTAAGCAAGCAATGAATGCTGCTGTGCTTAAATCGCTTGCTACTTCGAAGTGCACTGCTTTAGTTGCAAAGCAACAGAACACTGCAACATATGCCTTCTGGGGTCGCTTCCCTGTTAATTTATAATGGATCCAGATTGGTCCTAGGAAATCGACTCCACTATGCGCAAAGGGTCGTGATGGTTTTACCCTTGATGCAGGGAGATTGCCCATAAGTTGATTCATGATCTTGGGTTTTGCCTTAGCACAGTGAATGCACTTTCCAACTATTGATCTTGCCACTGTTTTCCCTTTTATGGGCCAATATTTTTGACGTGTTATTGCCAATAGTGATTGAGGACCGCAATGCAGGTTACTGATGTGTATGTGCCTCATTATCATTCTTGTTAGATCATGAGCGTATGGCAAGACTCGTGTTGTATGATATGTTGGCCGCTTCTAACCTACCTCCTACTCGAATTAGACCTTGGTCGTCTATGAAGGGTGCTAAAGCCAACAATGAGCTCCTACTGTGGACTTGGCCATCTTGATTTAGCTGTGCTATTTCATCTCTGAATATGTTGTATTGGACCACCTTGATGATGGCCTTCATTGAATTGTCCAATTCTTCGGTTGATAATAATTGCCTGCTGATAGTCTTTTCCCCTTTAGATCTACAGTTGTGTATGAATCTTAGTATGTAGGCCGCCACTCTTTGCCATCTGGAAATGCTGTTATTATGACATAATAACAGCATTTCCAGATGGCAAAGAGTGGCGGCCTACATACTAAGATTCATACACAACAAGGTTATTATCAAAAGGTGACATGTCCTCCATTCATTTTTTTACAGCAATGAGTAAAAACTGTGCATGAACTTAGTCCTAAAAGATATTTATTTTTAAAAAATATGACGACACACATAAAGTATTTTATTATTTTTTTGTGAAGAAATCATAGAAATACATTAACTGGTTATTGTGAAAAAAGCAAAAACAAAATGGACATGTACCTTTTTGTAATATGCCCAATGGACATGTCACTTTCTGATTTAATGGTAGGGTGGACATGTACCTTTTTTGAAATCATAGATACTATTTTAATATTTTGAATTATAAAATGAACTCAACATTTTATTTTAAACTGAAATATATTTCTTATGAACTTAATTTAACATTGCTTTTCTTGGTAAGCGGGGAAGAAAATATAGGGAAGAAAATCGATTACTGGGACATGTGTCGATTTTGAAAAAAATAACCGAATTTACCGTCTATTATATACGAGATATAGTGCGGTTTTAAACTTGTTTTCAAGCAAAAACTATGCATTTTACCAAGGATAATCGATCCTTTAAAAAAAAAAAATACTTGAAGTATGGACATGTCACCTTTTGATAATAACCTCCTCATGTGATATAGTCTCTATGATATTACACTCTTCAACGGATGCAGTTAATGCTACTGCTGATTGCCGTTTTTCTGCGTCAGTGTCGAGTTTGGTGAATTTGGGAGGCCAGTTATCTTCTGGGCTGTGTAGGAACATGGGCCCATAGAACCACATATCCTGTGTTGGTAATGATTCTGGATGAACTCCCCGCGATACCATATCTGCAGGATTGTGTTGAGATCTAACGTGTCGCCATTGTTCCTTTGGAGAGAGTTCCTGAATTGTTGTGATTCGGTTTGCAATGAATGTATGATATAATGCTGGATCTGCATTAATCCAGGCTAGTGTGATCTCAGAATCTGTCCAGTAGTAGCACTGCATGTCATCTAGGTGCAAGTCTGATGAGTCCCACCCGAACTGTGATACAGAGAAAGTCTAGTAATAACAAGTCTTTCATCTTCATACAAAAATTTCCGACCGTTGATTGTGTGCGTGCATATATGAACATCACTGCTGAGCAAAACTCAACGCATACTTCGTGAATTCAGCGAGACAAAGCCAGATTCTGTCTTTACGGTAAAGTATGCAGAACAGAAAAGGAAAGATAATTGAATCAGCTGTCAAAATTGAAATCATCAAAACAAACGAGCAAATATGCACACACACATCAACATTATCCCTATAGAAACTCATAAAATTTTCCGACTTATGGTTGTATTCCAGCGCGTATAAAAATGTTGCATTCTCTCTCTAATAGCCTGACATCGTCATTTGAAAAACTTGTGCTTGCAGCTGTTCGCCTTTCACTCATTAACCATATGAAGATGAAAGACTTGTTAATTTCTAGACTTTGGATACAGAGAGGACGTGAGACTGCGTACACGTTCAGTGCAAGTTTTATTACGATTTTTTCTTTTGCGAACTTTATAAATTTAATTCTGTGTGCGAATTGCCGATATTTCTTTTTCATTTTTTTTCTTATAAAGAGAATTATATACACAAATATAAAAGTGGTGAATAAACAAAGGGTACGGGCCATAACATGGACCCTCGCCCAACAAACAGTGCAGTGCTCGGAGACACTATGAAAAGGCGAAGAAAAAGCAAAAACTGTTTAATACCCAGAAAGACACTAATAAATAAAAAAAACAACGGAAAATACAGACAATGGGAGTTGTGACGACGAAAGCTCCTACGACAGCATGCCTTATGACCAACAACAGCGAGCATACAGTGGCGCAGGGAATTCCTTTGCTCCACTAATGCCAACAGATGAAGAAGAGCAAGCCCTCGAGAAACTCATCCACTCGGTGAAAGCAAAACGTTTCCCCAAACTGCCAGCGGAAAGCTCTGCAAATGAAGCAGCAATATTTTTAAACAAGGAATTTCAGATACCTTAGCATTAGCTTCTAGAGTGATTGGGATTGAAGGGTTCTTCGTCAAGAGGCAATCTGGCGGGCACCATTCCCTTATGTGTGCTAGAATAGATGATTATAAGAAAATGAAGAGAGTGCTTGAGCGTGCGGAAACGGAATTTTTCTCCTTTACTGCGAAATCGGAGAGAAAAATAACCGTTCTTGTAAAGGGCCTGGATCCTGAAATGGACTCGCAGGAGATACTTACGCTGCTACGCGAAAAAATATTAAAGATTTAAAATTTTTGGCGGTGAAGCCTTTTGTAACACCGCACTCGCGCACTACAAAAAAGATACTCCCTTACTTCCTCGTCCAGCTTTCCCCGGAGAGTCGACTAGACAATCTTAAATTAATAAGAGATGTAGGTCACCTCGTAGTTCATTGGGAAAAATTAAATAAAAAAGAAGGTATCCTCCAGTGCATGAGGTGCCAAAGGTTCGGGCATGCTGCACCTAACTGTCACATGGCATTTAGGTGTATCAAGTGCGATAAGAACCACAAGCCAGGAGAATGCCCTCTCGGCAAAGACCGCGTAGATGACAAAAACATGCTATACTGCGTACTCTGCCGTTCAAACGGTCACCCTGCTAATTATCGGGGATGTCCAAAATACGCAGAACTGAAGAAGAGAATACAGGCGAGGAAGAGCATGATAGAGAAACAAAAAATGCAGAAAGCTGCTATGTTCAAAAACATTGTGAGGCCAAACTTATCATTTGCTCAAATGGCAATGCACGCAGAAACAACAGCGCAACAAGCCCCGGAAGTAGCTCAAGCCCTTCCGCCGGCAACGATAAAGTTATGGCGATCCTGCTATCTATACAGGGACAATTAGCCGACATAAGACGGCAAGTGAATGAGCAAGGTGCCAGATTGGACCTTGTTTACTCCATGCTCTTCCCCGAAAACGGGCCGTAAACGTGTAACGGTCGGTTGGAAAATTTATTTTGACTGGGGAATTTAGTTTGGAAATCACCCTGTAGGCAAGGGGAAATTTACTGTAAAATTACTGGGGAGGAAAAGGAAAATTTAAAAAGGATAGGCGAGGGAAAAAATGAATAATGAAAGGAGTTTTTTCTTTGAAAAAGGGAAGAGTTCTATCTAGTTCGTGGGACAGAATTTCATTAAGCAGTCCTTAAAAATTACACATAACTACAATATCATATTATCGTGTTATAAAATAATGATATTAACACGTTGATTAAAAGTATACTGACGCGGTTCTATATTCGTAAGAATTAAATAAAAAGAAAAAAAAATAAAAAAGGGAACGACTAAATAATAAATCATCATCATCAAAAACAACAAAAAACACGACGAGAGAAGATCAGAAAGGAAAGAAGACGACGACGACGTACGGCTGCTCTACACCACCAACACACCACAACCAACGGGGGGGGGGGAGAAAAAAAGAAGCCACAAAAGATGACGTAAAGCCAGAGTTTATGTTACATCGGAATTCAATAAAAATCCTGTTAAATTCCGTGCAGCAGTAAGTAAAAATTTCATACATCAAAAAATATATGTAGCTTTCGTGGGTTAATTAAAACACAAAAAAAGAAAAAAATTAATAAAAAAAAAAAAAAAAAAGAAGAAAAACAAAAAAAAACAAGAAGGATTAAAAAACGCACACGGGAGGAAAGTTTCACGTACATTTTGTTTTGCTATTGAAACACAAAAATCGGTATATAAAAGAAAATTTATATTTAGTTATTTTTCTTTGATATCGATAATATTCAGCGGAGAAGAAGTATTTCAATAAAAACTGAGGATTTTTGTCTATAATTCGGTCGCAGATCGCAAATTACAAAAAAAAAGAAAAAAAAAGGAAAAACTTTAAAAGCGGCTGAGGACGTCTAAAATAAAAAAAAAAATTTAATTGAATTTTGTGTGGTTGGGTTTTTTTTTGGTTAGAGGAATAAAATAGAGAAGAAAAAGAGGGGGGGGGGAAATTTCGTGTGCTCTGAAAACCCCGTAGGCGGCGTTTTTACAAAATATATTATACTTATATATATAAACTGAGGACGAGAGCTATAGTCAATTAACTGTCTGGGGTGGAGAAGTTCAACAAATTCTTGCAGTCCAGAAGAATATAAAAACAAAAAAAAAAAAAAAAAACTTTCTTGTTGCTTTAATTTAAGGGCAGGTTCTCCTACTTTGCGATCAAAAAATCGATTTTTTTTTTTTACCTTTTTCAAATCTATAACATGTCTAAATTATGTTGCCGAAAGGATTTTTTGATTACTTTTTGTTTGAAGATACAACGTTTTGAAGAGAAGTGTGCACCGCGCGGGCCGGCCGAGCCCAGAGCGATTTCCCACGATTGTCGGATTTTAGTGCGCGATACACTCTAGCTCAACATACACTTGTCCGATTCACTTGAAACAAAGTGGCAAATTTAGAGAATTCTATTGCCGAGGCCCTGAATGTTTTTTTTTTTTTAATTTTTATAAATAAACAATTGTTTGAGCTGATTTTTATGAGGAAAAACTTAAGAAAAAATTGCACTTTTTTTCAAAGTGGTGAAGTTTCTTCAAAAAACGTTTAATTTGTTTAAAAATACATTCAGGGCCTCGGTACAATGTTTAAGTAACTTAATTTTTTTATATTTCATGTTCCAGATGATTACTCCACCCTTGGGAATGTATCGCGCAAGTGGGTGCACGTCGCGCACTGTCAGGAAAACCTTTGTCTGGAACCGCCATTTTTGATTTTTTTTTTTGAAAAAATTTTTTTTCTGTTCTACTTGTACTAATAAATAACCACAAAAAACCGCTAGTTGTTAATTCAGTTCTAAGTTACCAAAAAAAAATCATGAAAAAGTCCATTTTTTCGCTCAAAGTAGGAGAACCTCCCCTTAAACAAAAAAAGAAAAAAATTTATTACTAAAATAACAATTTTAATATTAATAGTATTTAGTATTAACTTGATAATATTCTTTATACTTAGTTGTGATTTGTGTTGCTCCTTGTCGGTAATAATTACATTTTGTTTTTTTTGTTGGTTCAGGAAATTTTTGTTTTCCTCTTCTGTTGATTGTACTATCATTTGTACAAAGTGAGGAGTATTGGCCAATACTGCGCACTTTAGTGGTAACATCCATAAAGTACGTAAATCGTATTTTTTTTATTTTATTGTATTCGTTCACGATTATTTGACATGGGCAACTAATCCGTGTTGTTGGTATTAAACTTCCATGTACTGTTTATGTTTAGTTTTCCAGATTAAATGATTATAATCATGAGAATGGTCCAGTGGTAAATTTTTTTTGGTGGAATGGTTGAGGGGGGGATCATTTCTTTTCAGGGTTTGACGCGGCTCAGGCGACGATCGGAGAATTATGGATGAAAGTCAAAGTGGCACCGATACAGGTAAGTGGTGAACCAACCGCGGTAAGCCCCGGCCACACACCCCACGACCCCTCCGGCGAGCTAGCTAACTCCGTGTGGCCGGCGTAGGAGTCCGGATTTTCTTTGTATTTCTTATGTATGGTGTTGGCTCCTTGGCCATTCTCTTCAGGGCTTATGGCTAAGGGGGTGACACCTCGCATAAGTGGCGCCCAATAAATGGTCGCGCCATTATGCTGTTACATAAATGGCGCCCAACGAAGCTTTTAAAGCCCGTTGACTGTCCTACACGGACCCTGAAGTTTAAATTTTTTTGGTTTAATACCACATGTGCCTTCACGGACAATGTTTGATTTTTTTTTCGTTTATGGTTCACCACTTTTACCCAGCGCTCGCTGTGGGCTAAGGTAGTACCGCGAGGCCTTAGCCCTTGTCTATTTTTTCGAATTTTTTTTCAGCATCCGTGTCCAAATTCTAGGTGAATTTTTATTTGTCTTCGCTTTTAGGCCTACCCGTTCTATTCAGCGGTAACTTCTTCGTTTTGGAGTACTTCGAACCATGCTGACCTGCACGGCTTGCTAACAAGCGGTGTTCGCTTGGCTATGCGTGTAGGTGTAGGAGGGGTTCATCCCTGTCCTGTTTCTAGGGTCGGCGACTCTGGTATCAGGCGTGATACCGCCTGCCACTGCGTCGGTCTTGGAACAGGATCTTCGAATTATTTTTCCTGGTGGAAGATGAAGTTGGTACAAGGGCTTAACCGTCTCTGGTAACAGGCGTGTTACCGCCTGCCACTGCGCCCCTTGTTCCTTCTGAAGGTCCATTCAGATTTTTAAATTCTATTTTTTGTTTTGTCCTGAATCGTTTTTTCTCGTCTGTTCATCTCAACTGATTGATTTTCCGAAAGGTAGCTCAGTTGTGGTTGAACAGCGGATCCCCCAAATTTTTTTATTTTTGAAGAAGTTTCCTTTCTTTTCGTGTCGATGCGATTTTGAATTTTCGTTTCCGTCCTTCGTTCCGGGTTTACCTGAAGCTGGGTCGGCGACCTGGATGACACTTGGTGATGACTATGCTTCATAGTTTTCACCAACTGCCATCGAGGCCATCGACATGCGGGATCCCTGAGGGGAAGTGTTATCCGTCTCAACCATTCTTCGCGTATATTGAATTAAAGCAAATCACTCATCTACGCTAAAATATATATACACTAATACAAACTTATCACTACACACTAATCACTGGTGATTTTTTCCGGGGGTTACCTACAATATTATTAACATCTGTGTGATTTGGTTATTTCCACTCTTTGTTTACGGGTTATCGTTTGTTTTTGTTTTGAGTATATCGGGGGGATAATTTTGCTTCAAGTTATATTTTGATTTTTCTTTGAATTGTATATTTGTCGGTGCACTGCTTGTTATCTCCTCAAGGTTAAAGGATCTTTAGTATTATTGAAGTGAATTGAGGCATGGAACTTAGAAGTGGGAAATCTGCGGGTGCAACTGCTGGGGGAAGTAATCTTCGTAATGTCGCTGGTATTAGTAATGGAACCGAAGCCGGCCAAGGGGATACACCCACGGTCCCCGACCCTACTCCTTCGCTAGAGGAGCGAGTTTTACAGTTGAGTCAACTAGTAACCACGCTTCTAGCTCAGCAGCGACCAGGTGAAAGGCCAGAGACCCCTCGCGCCGCCAGAGACCAGTTTTTTATGCCAGTAGGGAATCCACAGGCAGACGGCGGAATAGTTTCGTCCGTGGCGATTCAACCTCGCAAGTCTCCAGTTACCTTCTGGAATTTAAAATTCTCCGGCGAGGACAAGTTGTTGTCGGCGGAGGAATTTCTGTTCCGGGTGGAGCTGAAGGCTCACGATGATGGAGTCCACCAATCAGAAGTCTGCCGACATTTTTCTTCTTTGTTGTCGGGGCGAGCCACCGACTGGTATTGGTCGCAGTTTCGGCGCCAATTCGTAGATCCTGACTGGGAAACAGTTAAGGCCCAGTTCATTCGCTATTTCCGAAGTCGAGAGTCGGATGAAGAACTTATACTTCAGATGATGGACACTAAACAACATCATCTTTCCTTTGATGAGTTCACCGCCCAACTGTTGTCGTTACACAACCGAATGATTCATCCTATGTCTGAAAGCGGTTTAATAGGAATAATAGTCCGAAATCTAAATTTCGCTTTGGGGTCGGCAGTAATCGGACATAGTTTCACCAGTATGAATCAATTGCGTGAAACCTGTGTTCGCGTTGAACGCTGGCAGCAACAAAAGAAACTAGAACGTCGGGGCGATAGACAAATACACGAGATTGAACACCCGCCGCCGGTACATTCTGCTGATCAAATACCCCCAGACCTGTCTTCACCAGGAGTAGACGCATTAACCTCTTCGAGTCAGACCCAGACGAATCCACGATCGCTCCGATGTTGGAATTGTCAACAACCGGGTCATCCATTTATGGACTGCCCGTCTGAAACTCGTGGCCTGTTTTGCTACAAGTGTGGCAAGCCAGGAGTCGTCACACCAGTGTGCCCCACCTGCCAGGGAAACCGGAGCCGGGGTGTGAGACAGTACGGGAGTCCGCGCCCGAGCTAAGCTCGCCCGTTGTCCCTGTTTATACTTTAACTACCCCTGATATGACTGCCATCAGCGACTTTACGTCAACTGATGCTCTTCCTGATTTTCCCTCTGAGGAGGTTAAACTTTCATTCCTTTCCCGTTGGAAGAGATATATCTCCGCTCGTTCGCGCATATTTTCGGAGCCACCTTTCGTGGACTCCCTCACTTCCAAGCGCACCCCTCCCCAAATTAGAGTACGAGCAAAGGAGAAGCGACAATGTTTGCAGAAAATTGTTTCTGCCTTCATCTCGGATTCGTCAGATCCTCGTCTGTTTACGAAGGTCCTCATAGCTAACGAGGAAGTGGTTGGGTTGCTGGACAGTGGTGCCACTGTTAGCTGTCTGGGAAGAGATGCCGAAGCGTTTCTAGCTAATCATCCCGAAGTGACAGTCTACACTTTGCGCTCTGTAGTGCATACTGCTGACGGGGCTCCGCAGAGACTTTGCGGTTATATTCGAGTTCCGATATCCTTTGGAGGAAGGACCCGTGATATAACCATCTATGTGGTGCCCAGTCTCAGCCAGAGACTGTACCTAGGGATGGATTTCTGGAATCTTTTCGGCCTAGCTCCCCAAATAGTCGGCGAGATAAACGCTCCATCCGTGTCTGCAAAAATGCACGACTTAACGTCCACGCAATGCGAACGGTTGGAACGCGTCAAGGCCAGATTTCCCTCTTTTGATGTCTTCGGACTAGGAAAGACTAACCTGGAGGAACACATCATCGACACTGGTGACTCAGTTCCTATTAAACAGAGGCATTATCCGGTCTCACCCGCTGTACAACAGCTGATGTATGGTGAGTTAGACAGGATGCTGTCGCTGGGTGTGATTGAGCCATCAAATAGTCCCTGGAATTCTCCAGTGGTGTTGGTTCGTAAACCAGGTAAGGTCCGCCTGTGCCTTGACTCTCGCAAGGTGAACAGTGTCACTATCAAAGACGCCTATCCTCTTCCACACATTGATGGTCTACTTGGTCGTCTTCAAGACACCAAGTTCATCACGAGCTTAGACCTGAAGGACGCCTTCTGGCAAATCCCTTTAGAGAAGAAGTCGCGAGAGCGGACAGCTTTCACTGTCCCTGGTCGTCCACTGTACCAGTTCACAGTCATGCCTTTCGGCTTATGTAACGCCCCACAGCGCATGTGTCGCTTGATGGATAAGACCATCCCGGGCCATTTACGTGAAAACGTTTTTGTTTATCTGGACGACCTGCTCATTGTTTCACCTGACTTTGACTCCCACCTAAAGCTTCTGGACGAAGTCGCCAGCTGTCTCCGTCGTGCTGGGTTAACCATCAATTTATCTAAAAGCAAATTTTGCGTGACTGAAGTCAAGTATCTCGGCTTCATAATTGGTGATGGGACTCTGAAAACCGATCCTAATAAGGTGACGGCCATCATGGACTACCCGACTCCGAAGTCTCATAAGCAGACCCGGAGGTTTTTGGGAATGACCGGATGGTATCAGCGTTTCATACCCAATTATGCTAGCGTGGCTGCTCCAATCACGGATTGTTTGAAGTCTAAACCTTTTAGTTGGACTGATGAGGCCCAGCAGGCGTTCGAGACTTTGAAAAAGCTGATGACAGAAGCTCCTCTTTTAGTCACTCCAGATTTTTCTAGGCCTTTCTATATCCAGTGCGATGCCAGCAGGACTGGGGTAGGTAGTGTGCTTTTTCAAAAGGACATGGATGGAGGAGAACATCCAATTGCTTATATGTCCAAGAAATTGAACGGAGCACAACGGAACTACACCATTACTGAGCTCGAATGCTACGCAGCCGTGCTGAGTATAAAGAAGTTTAGAGCGTATGTTGAGGGACAGACTTTCACGGTCATTACTGACCATGCAAGTCTGAAATGGCTCATGAGCCAGAAGGAGCTTAACGGTCGTTTAGCCCGGTGGAGTCTTAAGCTTCAGGGGTTCGACTTTACAATCGAACACCGTAAAGGCACCCACAATGTGGTTCCCGATGCCTTGTCACGCATGGATTGCGTTGACGAATTGTCCTTGTGTTTCGACGTGGACTTAAATGCCCCGTCTTTCAAGTCCCCTGAATATCTTCGTCTGGGTGATAGCCTCAGGCAAGCCTCACCGCAGCTACCAGACCTGCGAGTTGAAGATGGGTACGTTTTCAAGCGTACCTCACCACGTACTGGAAACCCGATTGTTGACGACCTGACATGGAAGTTGTGGATTCCGATGGAATTGACCGCTTCTCTCGTGGAGTCTTCTCATTCGCCACCCCAAGCCTCGCATGGTGGAGTAGGGAAAACCCTAGCCCGATTGCGATGCAAGTACTTTTGGCCAGGTATGGCAAAACAAGTTCGGGAGTTCATCGGCAAGTGTGATGTCTGCAAAACCACCAAAGACCCCAGCTTGGTACTTCGACCACCTATGGGAAACCCCATGGATGCGTCGAGGCCGTTCCAATTTTTATACGTCGATTTCTTAGGTCCTTATCCCAGGTCGAAGAAAGGCCACACGGCAGTATTTGTTGTATTGGATGCATTCACCAAGTTTGTCTTCCTGCACCCCGTGTCCGCTGAGACCACGGTGGTGTCCGTCAAGTTTCTCGAGCAAACTATCTTCCATACCTTTGGAGTTCCTGAAACGGTCTTCTCCGACAATGGTCGGCAATTCACCTCCAAGGAGTTTGCTAAATTTCTACAGGATTATGGCGTACAACATGTGCGCACAGCTGTATATTCGCCGCACCCCAACGCTTCCGAGCGGGTGAATAGATCCGTCCTCGCCGCCATTAGGGCGTACTTAAAGGAGGATCATCGTGAGTGGGATAGACATCTGTCGTCCATTGAATGTGCTCTTCGTAGTACCCACCACGAGGCGATCGGCATGTCCCCATATAAGGCGCTGTTTGGTAGCCACATGATTCTGCACGGATCAGCATATCCAGTCCTGAAAACACTGAACGTGTTACAGGAGGGTGACATAGCTTTTTTGCCATTGACGGACAAAATGCAACTGCTTCGTGAGCGGATTGCTGTTAATTTAGCCGCCGCACACATCAGACATAAAACCCAATACAACTTGCGGTGTCGTGTGGGCAGTTTTCGTCCCGGAGATGAGGTTTACCGGAGAACTTTCTGGGTGAGTAACCGAGCGGGTCGTTTTAGTGCCAAATTGGCACCCCGGTTTCTGAAAGCTCGGATACGTAGAAAAATTGGAACCAGCTTGTACGAGCTGGAGGATTTGGCAGGTAAGAGCATAGGGGTATATCACGCCAAGGACCTACGTCGTTGATTTTCCTCAAGGTTTCCTTATCATCTATTTGTTTTTGGGCCAGGCTGTGGGTGCACCTCGGCGAATTAGTTGCCTGTCGTCCTACTGGGGGGAGTCCCATGCAATGTGGGATTGCGTGAGTTGGACTCCAGGGTGCGAGGGGAAACTGGTTCGGGCGAGAATTTCTGAAAGATTAGAGGAGCCGGAAGGGGACAATATGGAATTGCCTTCAGCCGGATCCTTGTCCTTCCAGATATTCTTCCGAGAGAACCTGCAGACTGTCCAACGGTCAACAGGTTTGTATACACTCCTCACACTGTCCTTCCTCTTCGGTCAGTCTGGAGAATATCTCTCAGCAGACAGTTTGACTATCGTTTCACCGGGGGGAGTCCCATGCAATGTGGTATTGCTGGAGACTGGCCCGGTGGAGCGAAAGCAACCCGGGTTTGTACGAACTGTTTGGAGACTTGTTGATATCCGTCGGGGGACAAGGTGGTATTGTCTTCCGCCTGTTATTCGCAACTCCAAATATTTCTCCGGGAGATTTTTCAGACTGGCCATCGCAACTTACGGTTGCAAGCATGAACCTAAATTATAGTTAGCTGTTCACTCGGTTCGTATATTATCAACTAGTTCACGTATGCCCGGCTAGCTCACTAGAGCATGAGACTCCTATTCTCAGGTCGTGAGTCGAGTCCCACATTGGCGCCAACATATTAGACCTACGGCATAAAAAAAAAAACCGTCCGTTATTTTCGGCTCCTCACTGCCTCGCGAGTCGGCCTTGTGGACCCGAGGGTATGTAACGGTCGGTTGGAAAATTTATTTTGACTGGGGAATTTAGTTTGGAAATCACCCTGTAGGCAAGGGGAAATTTACTGTAAAATTACTGGGGAGGAAAAGGAAAATTTAAAAAGGATAGGCGAGGGAAAAAATGAATAATGAAAGGAGTTTTTTCTTTGAAAAAGGGAAGAGTTCTATCTAGTTCGTGGGACAGAATTTCATTAAGCAGTCCTTAAAAATTACACATAACTACAATATCATATTATCGTGTTATAAAATAATGATATTAACACGTTGATTAAAAGTATACTGACGCGGTTCTATATTCGTAAGAATTAAATAAAAAGAAAAAAAAATAAAAAAGGGAACGACTAAATAATAAATCATCATCATCAAAAACAACAAAAAACACGACGAGAGAAGATCAGAAAGGAAAGAAGACGACGACGACGTACGGCTGCTCTACACCACCAACACACCACAACCAACGGGGGGGGGGAGAAAAAAAGAAGCCACAAAAGATGACGTAAAGCCAGAGTTTATGTTACATCGGAATTCAATAAAAATCCTGTTAAATTCCGTGCAGCAGTAAGTAAAAATTTCATACATCAAAAAATATATGTAGCTTTCGTGGGTTAATTAAAACACAAAAAAAGAAAAAAATTAATAAAAAAAAAAAAAAGAAGAAAAACAAAAAAAAACAAGAAGGATTAAAAAACGCACACGGGAGGAAAGTTTCACGTACATTTTGTTTTGCTATTGAAACACAAAAATCGGTATATAAAAGAAAATTTATATTTAGTTATTTTTCTTTGATATCGATAATATTCAGCGGAGAAGAAGTATTTCAATAAAAACTGAGGATTTTTGTCTATAATTCGGTCGCAGATCGCAAATTACAAAAAAAAAGAAAAAAAAAAGGAAAAACTTTAAAAGCGGCTGAGGACGTCTAAAATAAAAAAAAAAAAATTTAATTGAATTTTGTGTGGTTGGGTTTTTTTTTGGTTAGAGGAATAAAATAGAGAAGAAAAAGAGGGGGGGGGGAAATTTCGTGTGCTCTGAAAACCCCGTAGGCGGCGTTTTTACAAAATATATTATTACTTATATATATAAACTGAGGACGAGAGCTATAGTCAATTAACTGTCTGGGGTGGAGAAGTTCAACAAATTCTTGCAGTCCAGAAGAATATAAAAACAAAAAAAAAAAAAAAAAAAACTTTCTTGTTGCTTTAATTTAAACAAAAAAAGAAAAAAATTTATTACTAAAATAACAATTTTAATATTAATAGTATTTAGTATTAACTTGATAATATTCTTTATACTTAGTTGTGATTTGTGTTGCTCCTTGTCGGTAATAATTACATTTTGTTTTTTTTGTTGGTTCAGGAAATTTTTGTTTTCCTCTTCTGTTGATTGTACTATCATTTGTACAAAGTGAGGAGTATTGGCCAATACTGCGCACTTTAGTGGTAACATCCATAAAGTACGTAACTCGTATTTTTTTTATTTTATTGTATTCGTTCACGATTATTTGACATGGGCAACTAATCCGTGTTGTTGGTATTAAACTTCCATGTACTGTTTATGTTTAGTTTTCCAGATTAAATGATTATAATCATGAGAATGGTCCAGTGGTAAATTTTTTTTGGTGGAATGGTTGAGGGGGGGATCATTTCTTTTCAGGGTTTGACGCGGCTCAGGCGACGATCGGAGAATTATGGATGAAAGTCAAAGTGGCACCGATACAGGTAAGTGGTGAACCAACCGCGGTAAGCCCCGGCCACACACCCCACGACCCCTCCGGCGAGCTAGCTAACTCCGTGTGGCCGGCGTAGGAGTCCGGATTTTCTTTGTATTTCTTATGTATGGTGTTGGCTCCTTGGCCATTCTCTTCAGGGCTTATGGCTAAGGGGGTGACACCTCGCATAAGTGGCGCCCAATAAATGGTCGCGCCATTATGCTGTTACAAACGTGCAATGGCAACTCTGGGACAGAACGCAATTAAGATCGTGGCCATAAACGCCAATTCCATTATTAGAATTGAGAGGAGGGCGAACATACTCTCGTTGCTGCAGCAAGAAGCTCCTGATGTCCTGTTAGTCAGCGAAATTAAGCTGTCTGAGAGACACAGACTGGAGTATAAGAATTATGTAGTTGTCAGGCGAGATCGCCCTGGTACTCGGGGTGGCGGAACGGCTATCTTTATTAAAAATGGAATTAAGTTTCGGGTACGGCAAAGCAGGGAGATCGAACAGTTTCGACTGCTGGAAGCCTGCGTCGTGTATATCCCACTCCAAACCGGACGTAAGATGTACATAATTGCGGCTTACGCACCCGCAGCTCCACAGGTCGACAGCTTTGTCAGCGAACTGGAAAAACTTTTTCAAACACTTGGGCTAAGTTTGGAAGAAAATTATTACTTATTGGCCGGAGATCTAAATGCCAAACATAGAGCTTGGGGAAATCAAATGCCTAACACCAGAGGTAACCACCTGCAAAGATGGTGGGAGTGTAATAGAATCCAGCAGAAAGTCACACTTATTGCTACGAACATGCCTTCGTATCCTAGGGGTGAATCGTATCTGGATATATGCTTGCTCGACTCACGTCTGGATAGCGGACGAATAAATGACGAAGATGTAAACTGCCTACGGACTGTTCCTTACGACAGCGACCACCACGGACTACCCTCACGGTGCAGATGCCACGCGAGTCTATCGAACTGGAGCAGTATGCTGAAGTACAGCCCTATATTTTTCATAAGGCGAACTGGCCGCGATTTTGTAGGCCTAGAGACGAAATCGACCATTACTTGAAGGAGATGGATCGAGTCATAGTGCAAACGATGAATCGAGTCATGCCTTAGACAAAAAAACGCGACTGCACGGACTGCTGCAGGAATTCTACGATCGACAGATTACAAAGACAAAAAAAACAAAAAGTGCCATGGCTTCGCGATGGCGCAGTAGACATGAATAGACCCCAAGGATAAGACATATTCATGTCAAAAACAAAAACAAAAACAACAAAAACAATAAAAACAACAAAAACAACAAAAACAGCAAAAACAACAAAAACAACAAAAACAACAAAAACAGCAAAAACAACAAAAACAACAAAACGACAAAAACAGCAAAAACCACAAAAACAGCAAAAACAACAAAAACAGCAAAACAGCAAAAACAACAAAAACAGCAAAACAGCAAAAACAACAAAAACAGCAAAAACAACAAAAACAGCAAAACAGCAAAAACAACAAAAACAACAAAAACAACAAAAACAACAAAAACACCAAAAACAACAAAACCAACAAAAACAGCAAAAACAACAAAAACAACAAAAACAACAAAAACAGCAAAAACAGCAAAAACGGCAAAAACAACAAAAACAGCAAAAACAACAAAAACAACAAAACCAACAAAAACAGCAAAAACAACAAAAACAACAAAAACAGCAAAAACAACAAAAACAACAAAACCAACAAAAACAGCAAAAACGACAAAACCAACAAAAACAACAAAAACAGCAAAAACAACAAAAACAACGAAAACAGCAAAAACAACAAATAAAACAAAACCAACAAAAACAGCAAAAACAACAAAAACAGCAAAAACAACAAAAACAACAAAAACAACAAAACAACAAAAACAGCAAAAACAACAAAAACAGCATAAACAACAAAAACAACAAAAACAGCAAAAACAACAAAAACAGCAAAAGCAACAAAAACAACAAAAACAACAAAAACAGCAAAAAAAAAACAAAAATTTATCCTAAAAGTATGCCAAACAGTAATTAGTCATGGTAACGATTTTCGTCTCCGCACATTCTTTCAAATAGACTCCACGGATAAGACATATTCATGTCAAAAAACCTACTGCTATCGAGACTCAAAACATTACATCGCCAATTCCAAAATCACCGGAATCCAGTAATCACAACACTGAAGTCGTTGATTCGAAACCTCAAGGAGAATTACTCTAAGTCTATAAATCTGTACTGGAGCAATAAGATCCGGTCCATAAAACCCAGTGGTCCGGGCACATTCCCCCAGATAAACAAAATCTTCCGAAAAAGGACGCATAACAGACTGGAGAAGCTGAGACTACCGAACAACCAAGCCAGTGAAGGACTGTTAAGAAAGGCGGGCTTAGATCCAGATACGCATTACCGAGACGATGACGACTGTTATCATGTGGAAGATGAGCAGGACAGAGTTGATTTGGTGGGAGCCTTCTGGCAAAAGGTCTATACAACGAATCCTCTTGTCCAGCCGAATCGCGAACTGGAAAATCGGGCGCGGCTAAACTACATTGATACTCAAAGCGAAAACAGAGGTTGGAGATCTGAGAATCGATATTTAGTCGAAATCAGTGAGGATTGCCCAGCGGACAACATCCCAGAGGCCTCCGAAACCGCGATTTTTGTGAAGAAGAATTTACACCACGTTGTTTAATAATGCTTTGAATAATGCCTATTTTCCGGATTACTGGAAAATGGCCATGATATATCCTATACCCAAGGATAAAAAAGACAGATCAAATCCTGGCAATCTTCGGCCAATAAGCTTGCTACCAAACATCAGCAAAGTGTTCGAAGTGGTAATCAACCGCTCGCTGACAAGTTGGGTTGAGGACAAAAATATTATTCCGGACAATCAGTTTGGATTCCGAGCGGAACATGGCACTATCCATGCTTGCGCAAAACTGGTGTCTGACATACAGTGGAATTTTGCCAAAAGACAGTGTACCGGAGCATGTCTGGTTGACTTCGAGAAGGCCTTCGACTCTATATGGGTTGAGGGACTTCTCCTGAAACTAACAATGAACGGGATGAATGGTCCCCTACTTCGAATTATCTACGACATGATAACGGGGAGGAAGTTTCTTGTTAAAAGTGGGAACTACACCTCAAAAATCTTTGACATTAAAAACGGGCTGCAGCAGGGAGCAGTAAATTCGCCACTCCTTTTCAATATATACACAAGCGATTTAATAGGATCTCTTCAAAGCGCTTTAGCGTTCGCAGACGACCTAGTTATATACCGATCAGGCCCGAAGATTGACGTTATCCAGACGCTTCTACAACGTGATTTCGAGAAAATCGAGCGTTATGCTAATGATTGGAAATTGAAAATCAATCATGGAAAGTGCGAAACGATCCTTTTCAGAACTCCACTTAACAAAGCTCCACGCGATGTTAGAAGGAACTGGAAGACGTTCCATGTTCGAAGCCATGCGGGACAGACGCTGGAGAGGAAAACGGAGGTTAGGTACTTGGGGATTTGGCTGGATCAGTACATGTATTACGAGAGTCATATACGTACTGCTATAGTCAAAGCCCAGAAGGCCTTCCATATGACGAAGAAGCTCTTTTACAGCAAGCACCTTAACTCAAGGGTTAAGGTGAATTGCTATAAGAGCTTGGTCAGACCGGTCCTTACTTACAGCTGCCCCGTATGGTGGAATATAGCCCCATCATATATGGAAAAGATGAGGATGTTTGAAAGACAATGCTTGAGAGCATGCTTGAGCATGTATCGAACTCCCGAATCGAACTTCAAAAAATTTTATGCTAACAAAATCCTATACGGAAAAGCAAAAACCATGAGGGTGGACAATTTCATAATCAGATTAATCAGAAATCACGTTGTAAGAGCGACGGAAAGCAACAATCCTCTCATCTTTGGAGCTTACTATCCCAGACCAGACTTTTATGACACGACAAGACGGACAGGACAAATACCGCCCGAAGCATTCCCATGGCTAGATGCGTTAGGGCTGATACAGGATAGGGAGGGAGTTCCTTTAATTTACCACGCGTATCGTCGCGCGCGAGATAAACGTTTGTTGCACGAAAGAGTCGATGGACTTAACGCACAACTCCTGCGATTCAGTACAGGTGTAGGCCCTATAGATAAAGAGGAAGCCTCCAGGGCCAGTAGGAGGTACTGGTGGTTGGAAGAGGCAGGTTAAAAAGCGTGTTTCGGTGCGAATGAGCAATAAAATAGTTTAAGTAGGATCACGATCCCTATATAGTTTTAAGCTAGCAGTAGGTTAGGGTAGGTAGCTTGTAAGTCTTTTTACACTAGGTTAAGTTTTATAAAATAGGTTAAGTTAGCTGAGTTTTTTTTCTTTATCTTACAATATTTTCTTAGCATGTAGCATATAGTTAAGCATTTATGTATCGTTCGAATCGAATAAAGAGGCCGAAAGGCAATTCCAAATAGTTTAAGTAGATAGAGTCTAACCTAGAGTGCCCGCATAGGGCCAGTAAGTTTCTTTCTAAAGTACATAGGGAAAATAGGTTTAAGCGTAGCCTGTATTACAATATAGTTATAATAAATATGCTTAAAAAAAAAAGGTGCAAGTTTGATTTGACTCGACTGACCAGCTCAGCAGCTAACTTCGCGGCGCACAATTCTAGTCGAGGAAGCGTGCATAGTTTCACAGGAGCCACTCTTGATTTTGAGCTTAGCAGTCTGACAATGATCACCTTGTCTGGGTTGATTGATCGTAAATAAATTGCTGCTCCGTATGCCTTTTCGGAGGCGCCAGCGAATGCATGTAATTGCACTTGTTTTGGTACTGCTCCTGCGAACATGTGGCGTTGAACTAGGAGCTCTGATAGTGTAGCAATTTGAGCTCTGAAATTAAGCCAGTATGAATGAAGTTCCATGGGAAGTGCTGCATCCCAATCCAATTTAAGGCGCCATAAACGTTGCATGAATATTTTTGCTGACACTACTACAGGACTAACGAGGCCTAGTGGATCGAAAAGATGGGCTATATCTGATAGTACTGTTCTTTTTGTTATGCGGGCGGAATGACTTGAGGAAGACTTAATGCAAAATTAGTCTGACTTAGGGTTCCATAATAGCCCCAAAGTTTTTATTGACTCCTGGGAATCCGTTATCTCTAAATTTACAGCCTTGTCTTGGGCAGGAATTGATTGGAGCAAACCTTTATGATTGGCGCACCATTTACGAAGATTGAATCCTCCCTTGAGGAGGACAGCTTGCGCTTGTTTCTGTGCTTCCAAATCCTCTGATAAGGTGTTTGCGCCTGTCATGAGATCATCAACGTAGAAGTCTCTCTCTATGATCTCAGCCCCAAGTGAGTAGCTCTGCTTTGAGTACCTTGTTAGGTGCTGCAGACATCTTGTTGAAAGGAATGGTGCTGATGTCGTGCCATACGTCCCAGTGTTTAAGCTATAACACTTGATTGATTCTGCGCTGCTGTCTCTCCACCAGATCAGTTGATAGTTGCGATCTGTCGGGTCGACAAGTATCTGCCGATACATCTTTTCGATGTCTGCAGTGAAGATGAAGCGTGGTAGGCGGAAACGTAGCAATATTGTAAATAGTTCATCTTGAACTGTTGGTCCAGTGGCCAGGATGTCATTTAAGGAGACCCTTGAGGTGGTTTTGCATGATCCGTCGAAAACTACTCTCAATTTTGTTGTTGTGCTGTCTGGTTTTGTGACAGAATGATGTGGCAAAAAGTAATGGGGCTTGCTTAGACAAATGGAATCTGCTTGGCTCATGTGGTGAAGGCGTAAGTATTCTGCCATGAATGCCTTGTATTGTTCGGCAACTTCTGGATTTTTATTGAGCTTCCGTTCAAGAGAGAGAAATCGCTGAAATGCTACGCCCTTGGATTCTCCCAATTCGGAAGGATCCCTTGTGAATGGTAGTTTCACTATAAATCGCCCGTCGCTGCCCCTTTTGACATTTGCTATAAAGTGCTCTTCACACCTTGCTTGCTCCGCTGTTAGTTTTGGTGCGACTGATTTTGTCTCCTCTAGTTGCCAAAATCCTTCCAGTTTTGCTTCAAGGTCTTCCTCTGCTGTTGAAACTCCGCAGACCACTGTTTGTGAATTTATCTGTGGTGTTTTGCCTCCTACAATCCATCCTAGCACTGTGTTTTGTATTCTGGGCATGTTGTGCCCTAATTTGATTTGTCCAATCATTTGTAGTTCATGGTAGTTCAGTGCTGTGGTTTTTAAGCGCAATGTTTTTGCTAATCCTTCTGTGATAAAGTTTAATTGTGAGCCGGAGTCAAGTATTGCTCTGCACCTTTTCTCCCGACCCCTGCTGTTGACTACGGTGACTACTGCTGTCGCCAGGAGTGTATATTTATGTTGTTGGGACCCTGCGACTAGCGATGTTGCGGAGTTTTTGCCATTGCCTTGGTCGTTGGCTTGTTTGTTTTGCTGCCTGGGACCTGATTGATTGTTGTTAGTGTGAAGTAACGTATTGTGCCTTTGTCCACACCTTGTGCAACCTCTTGATGTGCACTCGGATAGTTGATGGTTGTCCCTAAGACAGTTTGCACATACCTTTACCTTTACTGCCCTTAATCTATCTGGCTTGATCATGTGCAAGAATAACGGACACTCGAAAAGCTTGTGGTTTCGTTGACATAGCTTACAGTTGTGGCTGCTTGCTCTCACTAGGAGGGAGGAGGGCTTTGATTCTGCCTTTTGTGCTCCTAGAGTTTCCAGCGACTGAAAGCGTCTTTCTAGGAACTTCAGGAAATCGTTCACTGGCTGAAGCTCCCGTGGTTTGCTGAGCCCTTGCTCGTACGATGTGTGGGTGGGCTTGTCCACCTTTTTTAATAATAAATGCAGCAGAATTGGGTCCCAGTTGTCTGTTGGGACTCCAAGATTATTGAGAGCCATGAGGCACTCTCGAGTTGTGTCGTGAAGCCTCTTCATTGATGCGGCAGAATCGGCTGTGCATGATGGTTGCCCCAGCAATTTTTCCAGAACTGCTCTTGTAAGGACACGCTTGTTGTTGTAGCGTTCCTTTAGGAAGTTCCATGCGGCTGTGTAGTTGTCTTCTGATATCGGTAGATGTCTTATCAATCTCTCAGCCTCTCCTGTTAGGTTTGTTTTTAGGAACCACATTTTTTGCGATTCCCCAATGTCCTGTTTGTGGATCATTTGATTGAAGAGATCATGAAACTGTTTCCATTTTAGATAATCTCCATCGAATTGTGGCAGAGTGATCTTTGGCAGTTTCATCTGCGAAGAGGCTGAGACTTGAGTTGATGATATTGATAGTTCGTCCAGCTTCTGCGTGAGTTTTATGAGGACATCTTGTGTTTGATCCTCAAGCTCATAATAGTCGGAGACGTTGTACTCCTTGATGCTGGAGAGTTCCTCTGTGTGCTCCCAGATGGATTGATTTAGCTCCCTCATCTGGTTCCAAAGGTCGTTGATTGCGTCTATCTTGATAGTGCAATATGCCTTGGAAACGTCATGGAATTGCAATGTTGTTAAGGTGCGTTTGAGATTATTAATAACAAAGAGTTGTCTTCGGATTAGCGGCATGGTTGTTGTATCAAGAGCTGCTGGAGGCGGTTGTTTAGACTCAATGTTTCCTGGTTTGATGCCCTTCTGATCATCGTCTTGTTCGGGAGTGGGCGTGATTGGTTGCGGTGTTGTTGATTTAGAACGAGGTTGCTTCGGAATTGTCCCTGTGATAGATTGAACGGGCAAGTCAAGGCATGGACTTGGTTGCCGCAAGTCCTGCAGTTTGTTGTTGATTTCTTCTTTTGTTGATTCATATGAGCTCCTGGTTTTCTCATACTGGTCCAAGTACTCCGCGCTAAGAGGGGAGTATTCCTTTTTGAGTAAAGAATCTCTTCCGTCATAATTATGCCAGAGCTCCTCGAGTCGATTCAGCCGGTCGGAGTAGAATGCAAAATCCCTCTTGGAAGTTGGTTGCTTCCTATAATTGCTGATAAACTTCTGCAGTTCAGTCACTAGTGCCACCTGTTCAATAAGAAGCTTCTCCATGTTTGGTGTATCTTCTGCTGTATGATGTTCAAAGATGGCTAATTATATGGAGGCTGATGGTGCCGTTGATTATATGCTAAATTGTTGTGATGTTTGATAATCACACTGATGACGCTGATGTGCTGATTGATAGTCTGGCTGATATATTGGTTGATGATCAAGCTGTTGACGCTGGTTGACACTGATGTGCTGATTGATGATCTGACCGATGTATTGGTTGATGATCAAGCTGTTGACGCTGATGTGCTGAATGATGGACGTGAATGCTGTTGTGATAAGCAATCACGTCGGGATCACCATAAAATGTTTATTACGCGATCAAATGCCTTTATTTGACCGCTGAACGATCTCTTCTGGTACTTCACCAAAAGAGCGTGCGGTGGAAAATTAATATATTGTATCAATTATATGCACTAGTACTTAACTAGTGCAGAATATGTGCTCAAGAGTACTTAACCCTTGGGCTTGGCGATAGCGAGAGAAAGGCTGGATAAACGCAAAGACGGTTTAGAATAGACTGAATATATTTAAATTAAGCTCCTTGGCTTAAATACTGAATTAATACAATGTTGATTTCATAACTTAATACAATGTTGATTTCATTCGAGGGGCAACATAAGCGCATAGTTCGGTGGAAACATTTCTCGCTGATGTGCGCAGAAATGTTTGGATAAAAGTTCCGAAATTTATTTACTGATAACGAACTAAAAGAGTTCATAGAAAAATAGCCAAGCATGCACTTATGTTGCCCTTTACAATGTATGTTGATAAAGAACATTTCTTGCTGATGGCGCAGAAATGTTTGGGTAAAATTCTGAAGGAATTTTAATGTCACAAAAACAATCGTCTCAGATTACGTCTGGACATTGTATGGTATTTGATGATTTATTTTTCAAGGGAAAATTTTGGTGGATTCTTAATTTAGGTATTTTAAGTATTTGTATTGATTTAGGTGCTGGGTTTAAACAGAGCCAGCGAGAATGTCCAAGTGGTCCTGGTTTAATGTTAGCCAAATCCGGCGGAATAAAACCATTAGAAATCGCATTGGGCAATTTGTACAAGTTCTTTAAATCCGTAGATAATTCATCCTCTTCTTCTATTGCGGGAGGCATATTCTCCAGGCGCTAAGTAGGTAATATAAGTAAAAATGGTATTAAAAAAGTTATAACTACTACATACCGGAAGTTTTTCACAAGTTTCAATTTGTTTGTTCAACGTTCCGGTTGTTGTTCGTGGTTCAGTGGTGCATGATCTTTCTAAGGTGTCAAACAAATGCCGAAGCGGAAGCTCATTAAAGTGGATAAGGCACACAAACCAATGCAGTGGTCTGTGTAACTGCAGTTCTATTCGTCATAATATTCCATTTTTAACTTCCCAGTATAGGAAGTTATTGTAATCGGTCCGAAAATCGAAATCGAAAATTTCAACGTATTTTCATCTTTCAAGGTCACAGGAGCATTTTAAGCAAAAAATTGGGAGGAAGTATGTGTGTGTGTGTATGTGCGTACGGATGTGGTCATTTTTTCCTGCACGATATCGCGCGAACCAAAACTGATATCGACTTCGTTGAAGTGTCGTTTGAAGCGTATTAACCGAAATATGATCTGAAAAGATTTTCATGAAATTCGGTCCAGCCGTTTTTTTGTTTAAGCGACGTAAGTGATTTTTGTACCTGCACGATATCTCCCGAACCACGAACGATATTGACTTACTTGAGGTGCCGTTCGAAGCGTATTAGCGACAATATAAACTGAAAAGATTTTTATAATATTCGGTCGAGCGGTTCTTTGGTTTAAATGACATAAGTGATTTTTGTACCTGCACGATATCGCGCGAACTGTTAAAGATATCGACTTAGTAGACGTGCCGTTTCAAGAGTATTAACCAAAATATGATCTGAAAAGATTTTCATAAAACGGTCGAACCGTTTTTTTTAACTTCCCAGTATAGGAAGTTATTGTAATCGGTCCGAAAATCGAAATCGAAAATTTCCACGTATTTTCATCTTTCAAGGTCCCAGGAGCATTTTAAGCAAAAAATTGGGAGGAAGTATGTGTGTGTGTGTGTATGTGCGTACGGATGTGGTCATTTTTTCCTGCACGATATCGCGCGAACCAAAACTGATATCGACTTCGTTGAAGTGTCGTTCGAAGCGTATTAACCGAAATATGATCTGAAAAGATTTTCATGAAATTCGGTCCAGCCGTTTTTTTGTTTAAGCGACGTAAGTGATTTTTGTACCTGCACGATATCTCCCGAACCACGAACGATATTGACTTACTTGAGGTGCCGTTCGAAGCGTATTAGCGACAATATAAACTGAAAATATTTTTATAATATTCGGTCGAGCGGTTCTTTGGTTTAAATGACATAAGTGATTTTTGTACCTGCACGATATCGCGCGAACTGTTAAAGATATCGACTTAGTAGACGTGCCGTTTCAAGAGTATTAACCAAAATATGATCTGAAAAGATTTTCATAAAATTCGGTCGGTTAATGATTTTTGTACCTGCACGATACCGCGCGAACTAAAAACTATATCGATTTCATTGAGCTGCCGAAAAAAGAATATTAACGAAGAAATGCTCTGAAAAAAATTTCATAATATTCTGTCGGGCCTTTTTTGTTTAAATTCGGCTAATTGTCAGAAAGACCTTAAATTGACTAGTTTTGCTAATCTATATAAATAAAGCAGAGCCCGCTGTCATTCCGTCTGTTTGTCCGGGATAAACGCAAAAAGTCCTGCACTGATTATATTAATTTTCTCCAAATATATAAAAAATAACCTAACTTAGATTATAGGCTATTTAAATTTCTAATATTTAGTCCCTAAAAGAAATTATTAATAACTTTTACTTCGTAGGCGAGGGGGTTGGTGGAGGAATATTTTTGTTTACATATGAAAAGTCGGTTGTGAGATTAGGTTTCATATTTTACCCAAGTCTCTATAGTACCAAAAAGTTGCTCATTATTTTAACCAATAACCAAAAATTGCTCAAATTTCTCTAAAGAAGAACAAGAATATGTTATTATTCATGAAAACTTAAATAATAATAGAATAGTGAAAAAGGCATAAATTAAAATAAATTATTATTCACTTTAGAATTTGGATGCGACAAAAGCCGTGTTTTTTTAATGAACTGGGTTTTGAGAGCTTTTGAGATCATTAAAAAAACGACAAGGGAAATTTCATGTAGCGCCTACTTCGATGCTTAAAACTTTCAAAATTAAACGGAAGTAAGAGTTATTTTTCACACTGTTACACGAAATCCTCGCTAGAAAATAATAAATATGTTTCTAAAAAATCAATTATTTGTTATAAATTTGCTCTCATCACTTTCCTGTTGTTTTTATTTTTAAATTACGTCTTTCCGACCCCCGAAAGTATGCAACATGCCAACCCCCGAAACAACATGCCAACCCCCGAAAGTATGCCATACGCAAATTAAGAAATTTCCCAAAACCTCGATAAAAAACCCCGATAAAACCTGGGTTTTCAGATTTGTATGGGGAAGAGCTTATAGTTCATTAAAAAAACACGGCTAAATTCGAAATAGAAGTCTGATCGCTAATTTTACCTCAAATAGAGGGCCATCTTTCGATCGGTAGATTATTAAAAAACCTTCAATAACATTTCCAATGGGATTTTCTCTAGACTAATTGACGACGATACCGCTTGCTCCACCATCGACCCCCTCAGCCACCGTAGGAATGTAGCAGCATTGACAAAATTTTATCGCTACTATCATAGTGACTGTTCCTCCGAGCTAAACGCTCTCCTGCCTCCACGGCATTCTTATACCCGCAACACCAGATTAGCCCACTCGTCTCATTCCCTCCACCTGCAACTCCCCCTTTCACGCACTCAACAAGATATGAATTCGTTTGTTAATAGAACAACTCGACTGTGGAATAATCTCTCGCAGTCAGTATTTCCGAGCTCCTACAACATCCAAGAGTTCAAACGCAGGGTTCATCACCACCTTCTTCAATTCCCTCCCGTTCCTTTATAACCCCTCCAACCCCCCCCCCCCCCCCCGTACTAAGCTTACTGCTAGACATTGCACCATGACGTGACAAATGACATGACGGACTAGTAGTACAAAGGGTGATTCCTGAGCTTAGCACTGCCACATAAAAAAAAAAAAAAAAAAAAAAAAAAAAATGTGAAGTGAAGAAGAAGATAAAGCGGAAAAACGAAAACTTAAATGTTTAAAATAATAGTGAAGTTTTACAAAAATTGATAGTTTTGTTGTTTTAAAGAAAAAAGAAAAAAGTGAAAAGATTTAAATTGATCAAAAGGAAGTTTTGATGGTTAAGAGTGAAAAGTGGAAAAAAGATAAGTGAAGTGGATTTAAAAAAACTTACGAAAAGGGCGAAAACGCAAGTTTTGTTCCTTTTTTGCATAATTTTCAGTACGTAATAAGTACATATACGGTTAAAAGTGAAAAGTGGAAAAAAGGAGCAAAAACAAGTGAAGCGGATTTATAAAAACCTATGAAAAGGACAAAATCGCAAGTTTTGTTTTTTTTTTGCATAATTTTCAGTACATAATTAGTAGGTACACATATACATATATATTTTCTTTTCGGTGCATATTCATATTTCTTAGTATTAGTTTCTGTTTCTCCCCTCCCTATCTATGAAGATGTAGAACACATTAATTCAAAAGAAGATTCGTGGTTCTGCGAAAGGGCCATTCTGGCTCCTAAAAATGAAGAAGTAGCCCTCTTTAACAAAATAATTTTAGACAAAATTCCTGGTGCTCTAACTACATATAGCTCAATAGACTCGGTCTGTGTACTGGATGATGCAGTACATTATCCTGTGGAGTTTTTAAATAGTATAACAGTCCCTGGTCTTCCTGCACATGAAATACATCTTAAAGTGAATGTACCCGTTCTTTTACTCCGTAATTTAAATCCACCAAAATTGTGCAATGGTACTAGATTGAGAATTGTCGCATTACACAAGAAGTTAATTGAAGCTGCAATTTTAAGGGGTTGAGGGAAAGGCGAAAATGTGCTTATACCTAGGATACCTATAATTCCGAGTAATTATCCATTTAAATTCAAACGCTTACAATTCCCTGTTACCTTATGTTTCGCGATGACGATTAATAAGTCTCAGGGCCAAACATTAGGAAAAGCGAGAATTGATTTAAGTAAAATTGCTTTACTCATGGACAACTATACGTTGCATGCTCTCGAGTCAGCAACTCAACAAACTTAATAATTTATGCCCCAAACAATAAAACGCAAAACATTGTCTATAGAGAGGCATTAAAATAAAAGTGTTGTTATCAGAGCAATTTTGAAACATTATTAAAAAATAATTTCGGTTAAGTCCGGTCCACGCCGGCTAATTTCAGTTTGATATGCTTGCCCAGTTGTCTATTGTACGTCTTTCGATAGGAGTCGCTTAACATCAAATTTAAAAAAAAGTATTTTAATAGGTACCTATTCAAAATAAATTTTTAAAGATTTGTTCTTTTACCTCTTTATACTTTTTTCCTACCGTGGACTGTGCACACATAGTCTTTTTTTATTTAAAGGCGTTGCAACGCACGCGGGTTTTTTGCTAGTATCTAATAAACTCGATGGAATGAGACCCGTTCTAAACTTCGAACAAAACATCACTTGTCAAAATCCGACAACCTTTCAAAATCGTGCAAAAATTTCGTTACGCTTTACAAAAAGCGCGAATTTTTCAAACATTGGATTAGCACTTTTTGACGGGGAATTGTTTTCTACGCGTTATACAGTTTCAGCAAATTGCGGTTTATCCCGGGATTTCCAGTAGCTACCGCAAAATTTGTTCTTTTTGGTCAAGTCTGACAAGTACTTAACAGTTACAGTTTTGCTAACATCTCCGGAAAGGTTTGGAATTTCCAAATGAAGTCATTCACTTCTCAGTTTACCAACGGCGCTTCAGCACGCTCAATACGAATTTGTACACCCGTTTTAGTGCAGCGAACGAAATACGGAGGACATGTTTGTTTGTTAACGTTCAGGAAAAACAAGTTCTTTAGAAAAATCTTTTGAATTCACTACTATAATAGTTATTTGAACTAGCTTCTCTCGGGATTGCTTTGTCATCAGTTCTGATACTAGCCAATTTTCCTTTTAGTGCTAAATGTATAACTATTTTGTAAGAAGTCAGTTTATTCCATCTTCGTTCATCATACTGGGAAGTTAATCGTGTGGACCGAAGGGGTCAAACCCACATCCCAACTAGTTTTTGCTAGTATTTGCTGGCTCACCATCACAGCATATGCCAATTATTGAATCTAAAGATATTGCTTTGTTGATAAAAAAATTCGTTTAATTTTCTGACCTTATTTTCCGCATCTTCATTTTCCAATTTTATGTAGCCTGTTAATTTGGAATTAGGTTCCTTCAAAACAACTAGATGAGGCTCTTTTACCATCGTTTGGTGAAATTTTTGATCTATTTTCTCTCTCGTTAAAGAATCATTTTTCCTGCCATCAAACGAAAATGCTATTAAATTGGAAGCATCATGCCGTTTACGAAGCACTTCTTGTCTACATTTCATTTTTTCTCTACGAAGTTTTGCTTTATCCATAATTATAAAATTACCACGATCGTCTCTTACGTTAATGTCTTCCATAAGGGATGTTGCTATAGCTGAAGCTATTCTGTCAGGCACACCAAATCTGTCACATATCATAGCAAACTTCGGAGCATCGTATCTAGGAGTATAGAGTCCTCGTTTCGTTGGAGAAAGATCTTCTGCACCTGCTGAATCTGCACTATTTTCATCAGGAATATAATTATTTTCTTCATCTGGTACGAATGGTTGATCGTCGCTTGTTCTTGTTGGTATTATTGCAGATGATGTAGATACATCCTGTACAACTTCTGTCGTGTATTCTGGTATCATACATTTTCTGTCATTATGTTGATCTAGCATGAACTCTTTTAAGTGGTGTGGAATCAAGCCACATGAGCAGAGAACTCTTTTTAATTTACATTTACATTTTCCAATATAAAATAATTCTTTTGTGGATTGTACGAATGCTCTAAATGTGGAGCCTTTTGTTCTGTTCTTATTCTCGGTTTTATATCTGTCCAGCAAAGTATTCAATTTTCTAGCAATAATGCGTTTGGCAATAATTCTAATATTCAATTTACCCCAAATTGCAAGCAATTTATCTACGACATAAGGAGTTAAAGTTTTATACGAGAACATTTTACTTTGGATTGTAGCACTATCACGCAGCAAGAAATAATATCTTAAGATATCCACTTTATTTGGCAGATTAATACCACTCAAATCACTAGACATACCAAAAACACCAATGTCGTGAGAAGGCATATGTGTCAAACAACTTCTGAAGCTTGTTGATGCTGTTTCGTCTTGCGATGTAGAGGCACGGGCACAGTATATTAGGTTTTCACTAAATATTCTTATATACACAAATCAAATGAAAGATAATTGTAATTAGTATAATTAAAACAAGAAACACAAAAATTACTTTTACTTTTTCACAATAGATCCGTAGTATTAGGTTTTCACTAAATGTTCTTTATACACACAAATCAAAAGAAAGATAACTGTAATTAGTATAATTCAAACAAGAAAAACAAAAATTACTTTTACTTTTTCACCATAGATACGTTAACTCGCGGCGATGCCCAGAAGCGAACTGAACTTTCAGGTTCTTACATCCTTCCTAACATTCCTTAAAAGTCCTACTTTCGTGGAACTCCTAATGACCTATTTTACTATCTTACTTTTATTGTTCTGCTTGGTTTTTCCGTCGGCTACATCTGTGTATTACTTTGGTGTTTATTATATCTGTCGCCTTCTTTTCGCTCATCCATATAATTTATTACTCGTAATTATTGCTATATTTCCTACCTATTTCTCGGTAATGCTTCTGAAAACTTCTTTCATTCACCGCCGGCAGATGATTGTCTGGGACATTTATAATTTCGGTTTGCCAAAATAATTGAAGTGAAAACTTCTTTAGCCGCGTTGGGCACTTTTTGATAGGGGAAAATGTTATGGGTTCGCGTCACCGACATGCTCATGACTGGCGCACGCGCTCAATCGATTATAATCAAAAACTTTTTGATTTTGAATAAAAAAATAAATCTGACCGCCTACTATTATTCAATTAAGTATCGAAAATGAAAATATAAAACCAGTCATTTTGACTGATGTGTTAAATATCTGTTTTCCAAAATTGGAAAGCTTGGACAATTTCCTATGAATAATGTAATACAACTTAGGCTGGTCGTCCACTGGAAGCGTATTCGAGCGGCTTCGCGCTACGGCCATACATATGAGCGGCTACAAGCGACTCATTTGTATGGCCGAAGCACGAAGCCGCTCGAATACGCTTCCAGTGGACGACCAGCCTTATACGCTACGGCCTCCAGTTTTGAAGTTATAAGCATTTTTAATGTTGAAATTGGCTGTATTTCGTCCTTCTTTAGTACTTTTCCATCTGAGCTTTATCGAAAAGTACCAAATAAGCACCAAATTTTAACATTAAAATTGCTTACAACTTCAAAAGTAAAGGCCCTAGCGTAAAAGTTATTATACATTACACAGGCCTGCAAGGTTTTTTTCTTGACAATTTAATAGTCGTATTTTAAGTATTTTTTCGCGCTGAATCCGAATCCGTTGGCCAAATTGCCCTATCACGTCAGGATTTTGAGCAATCCTAACCTAAAAGTGCCAAAAAGCGTGTTCGCTTTTTGGCACTTTTAGGTTAGGATTGCTCAAAATCCTGACGTGATAGGGCAATTTGGCCAACGGATTCGGATTCAGCGCGAAAAAATACTTAAAAAACGAGCCCCCGAAAAACGAGGTGCAACGATGATAACATGTCTTAATAAAAATCGTCGATTTCGCGCCAAGAAGTTTTTCTTTTCAGTATTACAAAAAAAGTTTTGTCAAATTTCACGCTTCCGACATGCTTTTCTATAGATTTTGGCATGCTGAAAACGATCCCGTTGTCAGATTTGCCCTATCATTCCATAGTTTTGAGATATTTAACGCGCAAAAGTGCAAAAAACACGCTTTTTGGCACTTTTAGGTTAGGATTGCTCAAAATCCTGACGTGATAGGGCAATTTGGCCAACGGATTCGGATTCAGCGCGAAAAAATACTTAAAATACGACTATTAAATTGAAAAGAAAAAAAAACCGTTTTTTGCAGGCCTGTGATTCATAGGAAATTGTCCAAACTTTCCAATTTTGTAAAAAAAAATATTGGTTTATCACGTATTTTTTGTAGAAAAAGGTGGTTTTAGTTGAAATTTTAGTGAAAAAATAACAAAATTTTGACATAACTCCAAAAGTTGGTAAGATAGGACCATTGTTTTTACCGTTGTAGATAGGTGGAGGAATTCTGCGTGCACTGCGTTCGTCTATCCGTGTTTTTCCTTATAAAGACTGTGCTTTTTATTTCATAGCTTTATTATTTGTAAACTGATCTTTATGATTTTGATCATTTTAGAAAGGTAATAATCTGTAGAATGGGTAAAAAATATTAATTGACCCTTTTAGGGCTGATAAAATGGTAATAAGGGTTGAACAAAGAGAAAAAGGGTAAAAAATCATCATTTTTTTAAGATTTCGTTCGCCATGAGCGACCTCTAAATCTTTTCCGATTTGCCTAAAATTTTAAATTTCTTAGTTTTTTGCCTATTCGCATATTTCTAGGGGGTGAGACTTAGAATCTTAGCAATTTTTTTTTATCTCCACACAAGAGAGGGCCACCCTAATATATATCTATAATATAAAAATGAATCGCTAAATGTGTTGCTAAGCGCAAAACTCGAGAACGGCTGGACCTATTGGACTAATTTTTTTTTCGAATATTCGTTGAAGTACGAGGATGGTTCTTACGGAGAGAAAAATTTAAAAAATTGCCTGAAAAAACAAAAAAATGGTAATTTTAGGAATTTTCACTTCATTTTAGTTTCAATAGCTTCATGGCCTACCTATTGTTTGACAAATGTAAAATTGTCATTAAATTGAATCATTACATTTAATGAAAATTTCAAATTTACGCAGCTGTCAAACAGTAGGTAGGCCATGACGCTATTGAAACTAAAATGGTCCATGGCGGCCGTCTCAAGAGGGCGGTGTACCACTTTCTTCACAACCACCTCGACATGGGTATCAAATGAAAGGGTATGTTAAGTACAATACAATAAGCAATGTAGTATACAAAATATATCTTTAGATCCATGGCGGCCGTCTCAAGAGGGCGGGGTACCACTTTCTTCACAACCACCTCGACATGGGTATCAAATGAAAGGGTATGATAAGTAGAATACAATAAGCAATGTAGTATACAAAATATATCTTTAGATCCATGGCGGCCGTCTCAAGAGGGCGGGGAACCACTTTCTTCACAACCACCTCGACATGGGTATCAAATGAAAGGGTATGATAAGTAGAATACAATAAGCAATGTAGTATACAAAATATATCTTTAGATCCATGGCGGCCGTCTCAAGAGGCCGGATTACCACTTTCTTCACAACCACCTCAACATGGGTATCAAATGAAAGGGTATGTTAAGTACAATACAATAAGCAATGTAGTATACAAAATATATCTTTAGATCCATGGCGGCCGTCTCAAGAGGGCGGGGTACCACTTTCTTCACAACCACCTCGACATGGGTATCAAATGAAAGGGTATGTTAAGTAGAATACAATAAGCAATGTAGTATACAAAATATATCTTTAGATCCATGGCGGCCGTCTCAAGAGGCCGGATTACCACTTTCTTCACTTCTTCTTCTTCTTCGATGGCTCTACGGCCCAATTCGAGCCTTGGCCTCCTTCAGCTTCTTCCTCCAGACGTCTCTCTGCTCCGCAGCTTGTCTCCAGTTTCTCGTGTTGAGCAGTTTCGCTGCATCGGTCTTAACATTATCTTCCCATCTTGACCGTGGTTTGCCACCTGGTCTTTTGCCATCTGGTAGTAGATACAGGGATTTTTTTGGTATCCTTGAGTCATCCATTCTTTGGACATGACCGGCCCAACGTAAACGCAGTAGCTTGGCATGGGTCGAAAGTTTACATTCTTTGTATAAGTCGTACAATTCGTGATTGTAGCGTATTCTCCATGCATTGTCTTCATTAATTGGGCCGTATATCCTTCGGAGAACCTTCCTCTCAAATATATCCAACTTGTCGGCGGATTTTTGGGAGATACTCCATGCTTCACAACCATACGTAGCTACTGTACGTATGATGGTTTTGTAGACTCTTATTTTTGTTTTTCTGTGGATGTCTCTGGATTTCATTACTGGCAGTAGTGAGAAGTATGTTCTGTTTGCGGCGTTTATTCTTCTTTGTACGTCTATCCTTTCATCGTTGTCTTCACTGACTGTGGACCCCAGGTAGTTAAATTGGCTTACCCGTTCGAAGTTATATTCCCCCCAGGTGGTGTTGTGGTTTCTTCTTCTTCTTTCCACCCTTGACTGAATTAGAATCTTGCTCTTCTCTGCATTTATTTGCAGCCCTATATGTTTAGCTCCATCTTCTAATTCTGTGAATACTTCTCTAAGGTATGACAGTGATCTGGCAAGGCAGTTTATGTCGTCGGCATATCCTGCCAACTGTTTTGATTTGTTAAGCAGGGTTGCGTTCGCATCAATGTTTACTTTGCGAATTACTCCTTCAAGGCAGAGATTAAATAGCATGGGTGCCAGCCCATCGCCCTGCTTTAAGCCTTGCTTGACTGGGAAGGACTCCGTCAATTCTCCTTGTATTCTGACTGCACACCTTGTATTTTCCATTGTCATTTTAGTCAGTTAATATATATCTATAATATAAAAATGAATCGCTAAATGTGTTGCTAAGCGCAAAACTCGAGAACGGCTGGACCTATTGGACTAATTTTTTTTTCGAATATTCGTTGAAGTACGAGGATGGTTCTTACGGAGAGAAAAATTTAAAAAATTGCCTGAAAAAACAAAAAAATGGTAATTTTAGGAATTTTCACTTCATTTTAGTTTCAATAGCTTCATGGCCTACCTATTGTTTGACAAATGTAAAATTGTCATTAAATTGAATCATTACATTTAATGAAAATTTCAAATTTACGCAGCTGTCAAACAGTAGGTAGGCCATGACGCTATTGAAACTAAAATGGTCCATGGCGGCCGTCTCAAGAGGGCGGTGTACCACTTTCTTCACAACCACCTCAACATGGGTATCAAATGAAAGGGTATGTTAAGTACAATACAATAAGCAATGTAGTATACAAAATATATCTTTAGATCCATGGCGGCCGTCTCAAGAGGGCGGGGTACCACTTTCTTCACAACCACCTCAAAATGGGTATCAAATGAAAGGGTATGTTAAGTAGAATACAATAAGCAATGTAGTATACAAAATATATCTTTAAATCCATGGCGGCCGTCTCAAGAGGGCGGGGTACCACTTTCTTCACAACCACCTCGACATGGGTATCAAATGAAAGGGTATGATAAGTAGAATACAATAAGCAATGTAGTATACAAAATATATCTTTAGATCCATGGCGGCCGTCTCAAGAAGCCGTATTACCACTTTCTTAACAACCACCTCAACATGGGTATCAAATGAAAGGGTATGTTAAGTAGAATACAATAAGCAATGTAGTATACAAAATATACCTTTAGATCCATGGCGGCCGTCTCAAGAGGGCGATGAACCACTTTCTTCACAACCACCTCGACATGGGTATCAAATGAAAGGGTATGATAAGTAGAATACAATAAGCAATGTAGTATACAAAATATATCTTTAGATCCATGGCGGCCGTCTCAAGAGGCCGAATTACCACTTTCTTCACAACCACCTCGACATGGGTATCAAATGAAAGGGTATGATAAGTAGAATACAATAAGCAATGTAGTATACAAAATATATCTTTAGATCCATGGCGGCCGTCTAAAGAGGCCGGATTACCACTTTCTTCATAACCCTATCAAAATGGGTATCAAATTAAAGGGTATGATAAGTAGAATACAATAAGCAATGTAGTAGACTCAATATTCATTCATTCATGGCGGCCGACGCAAGACCCATGTTCTTTGAGGCATTTCATCTGTGTAAAATTCATATCTCGAAAAATATTAAGTCAATGGTTGGTTTTTATTGTTTACTATTGACTTATGGGTGCAGCGTAGGCGCACCGGGTCCCAGCAAGTCTATAATATAAAAATGAATCGCTAAATGTGTTGCTAAGCGCAAAACTCGAGAACGGCTGGACCTATTGGACTAATTTTTTTTTTTTCGAATATTCGTTGAAGTACGAGGATGGTTCTTACGGAGAGAAAAATTTAAAAAATTGCCTGAAAAAAACAAAAAAAAAACACTCTATATTCCCATACAAAAGATTCGTAATAATACTTAAAAGTCAATTTGTACTTTAATAGCATACCATAAGATTTAAATGTTAGTGGAGGGGTTCCGTCGCTTAGCAACACATGTAGGTCTGAGAATAGGTCGTAGGCTATTTTTTATACCTTTAACCAAAACAACAGCTGCAAAATCCAAAAAAATGGTAATTTTAGGAATTTTTACTTCATTTTAGTTTCAATAGCTTCATGGCCTACCTATTGTTTGACAAATGTAAAATTGTCATTAAATTGAATCTTTACATTTAATGAAAATTTCAAATTTACGCAGCTGTCAAACAGTAGGTAGGCCATGACGCTATTGAAACTAAAATGATCCATGGCGGCCGTCTCAAGAGGGCGGTGTACCACTTTCTTCACAACCACCTCGACATGGATATCAAATGAAAGGGTATGATAAGTAGAATACAATAAGCAATGTAGTATACAAAATACATCTTTAGATCCATGGCGGCCGTCTCAAGAGGCCGGATTACCACTTTCTTCACAACCACCTCAACATGGGTATCAAATGAAAGGGTATGTTAAGTACAATACAATAAGCAATGTAGTATACAAAATATATCTTTAGATCCATGGCGGCCGTCTCAAGAGGGCGGGGTACCACTTTCTTCACAACCACCTTGACATGGGTATCAAATGAAAGGGTATGATAAGTAGAATACAATAAGCAATGTAGTATACAAAATATATCTTTAGATCCATGGCGGCCGTCTCAAGAGGCCGGATTACCACTTTCTTCACAACCACCTCAACATGGGTATCAAATGAAAGGGTATGTTAAGTAGAATACAATAAGCAATGTAGTATACAAAATATATCTTTAGATCCATGGCGGCCGTCTCAAGAGGGCGGGGTACCACTTTCTTCACAACCACCTCGACATGGGTATCAAATGAAAGGGTATGATAAGTAGAATACAATAAGCAATGTAGTATACAAAATATATCTTTAGTTCCATGGCGGCCGTCTCAAGAGGCCGGATTACCACTTTCTTCACAACCACCTCAACATGGGTATCAAATGATAGGATATGTTAAGTAGAATACAATAACCAATGTAGTATACAAAATATATCTTTAGATCCATGGCGGCCGTCTCAAGAGGGCGGGGTACCACTTTCTTCACAACCACCTCGACATGGGTATCAAATGAAAGGGTATGATAAGTAGAATACAATAAGCAATGTAGTATACAAAATATATCTTTAGATCCATGGCGGCCGTCTCAAGAGGCCGAATTACCACTTTCTTCACAACCACCTCGACATGGGTATCAAATGAAAGGGTATGATAAGTAGAATACAATAAGCAATGTAGTATACAAAATATATCTTTAGATCCATAGCGGCCGTCTAAAGAGGCCGGATTACCACTTTCTTCACAACCCTATCAAAATGGGTATCAAATTAAGGGGTATGATAAGTAGAATACAATAAGCAATGTAGTAGACTCAATATACCGATTCATGGCGGCCGACGCAAGACCCATGTTCTTTGAGGCATTTCATCTGTGTAAAATTCATATCTCGAAAAATATTAAGTCAATGGATGGCTTTTATTGTTTACTATTGACTTATGGGTGCAGCGTAGTCTTATGTATTTGTATAACAGAGACGGTGCGAGCCCTTTTTTCATTTTGTTTTTGCAGTTTATTGGTTTTAGGAACCGAAGAATTTTGTTTTTTTGTTTACAGTTTTCGCTATGAACCGACGCACAGTGCGGCCGATTCCCAAAAAGCTGGCCAAAAGTCGATAAATAAAGTAATTGATTCAAAATTTCTTACTTGGGGGTTTTCGGGGTCGCTGATTACGAATTTGATATTTAAAATTAGAAAAGCCACCCCCTTCCACACCTATTGGCCACCCCCTCGCTTGAAATAGCGTATATCTGCTATCCACGACGATCTTAATTTTTTACACAATGTTTAAACAACACTCTGTTAAATGCACTTTCGCAAGAACCATTTGACAAATCAAAGCAGCTATCGTTGCGACTGTGGTATTGGAGCAAGTACGAGAAAAGAAACAACGCTATATGTGATTTCTGGTGGCTGTGGGTGTATTGAAGCCAACTGAACAAAAAAACCGCCCTATAAGAAAAATTATTTTTGGACTTTTGGCCAGCTTTTTGGGAATCGGCCTGTGCGACGTTCACAAGTTCATTAAATGTAAACATTTAAATATTGAATATTAATTAAATATTGAATATTAAATGTTTTAAAAAAAATTACCTTAAAAAGGTAAAACAATTACGTGGTAAGGTGTGTTATCCCGAATTTTAGAGCACTGTTTGTATATTTTTCCGAGTTCTATTTACTATACCAAAATGTTTTCAACACAAGATGAGAAATCAATTTGAACATGCCAAGGTAATTTTGTTGTACTTAATATAACTATACTAAAAATGTAAATGGTTTACATAAAGTTTGCGTGAATTTAACTCTGCATTGTAATAGAGGATGCGCATAATTTTTTTAAGTTTTTTTTTCCTTTTGAAAGTATTTTTGCAAATGCTGGGTTAGATTTATTTAAACTTTATGTAAACCATTTACATTTTTAGTATAGTTATATTAAGTACAACAAAATTACCTTGGCATGTTCAAATTGATTTCTCATCTTGTGTTGAAAACATTTTGGTATAGTAAATAGAACTCGGAAAAATATACAAACAGTGCTCTAAAATTCGGGATAACACACCTTACCACGTAATTGTTTTACTTTTTTAAGGTAATTTTTTTTAAAACATTTAATATTCAATATTTAATTAATATTCTATTTTATGTATCCTATTTGTTAGTTATTTTGAGTATTAATTATATGGTGTGTTAATTTATTTTTAACTTCCCAGTATAGGAAGTTATTGTAATCGTTCCGAAAATCGAAATCGAAAATTTCAACGTATTTTCATCTTTCAAGGTCCCAGGAGCATTTTAAGCAAAAAATTGTGAGGAAGTATGTGTGTGTGTGTGCGTACGGATGTGGTCATTTTTTCCTGCACGATATCGCGCGAACTAAAACTGATATCGACTTCGTTGAGGTGTCGTTCGAAGCGTATTAACCGAAGTATGATCTGAAAAGATTTTCATGAAATTCGGTCCAGCCGTTTTTTTGTTTAAACGACATAAGTGATTTTTGTACCTGCACGATATAGCACGAACCAACCATGATACCGACTTCTTTGAGGTGCCGATCGTAGCGTATTACCGAAAGTACAGTTTGAAAAGATTTTCATAAAATTCGATCTTCGATCGAGCGGTATCAATGTTTATTCAAGAGTTAACCCTTCTAGCACAGAAGGCGCACTTTTCAGCTAAGCATGAAAATCTATATATATATGGGCCTTTATCTACTAACAGGAAAATCATGGTCCAAGCATTTTTTTTTACTTTGACTATATAAATGAATAGTTTTATTCATTAAAACGCATAATATATAACCTGTTATTTAAGGAGACAAGCTTAATCAATATTTAGAATCAGAATCATTTCATAAATTCGGTTTAAAAGCCACTAAAAACAGTCCTCTGTTATGTCCTAATTCAGGATCGAGTATGATTCGGTTCGGTTTTTATTAGTTCTATTTAAAAATGTAAAATCTTATAACTCTATAAACATAAAGAATATTGAATGCATGTGAACAAAAAACAATTATAATTTTAGAGAATTTTTTAGTACTAAAAACTAGTGTTTGAATTTTGTCCATTACATTTTTGAACAGTCCTCTGTCACAATTTGAATATCGCGCCACAAAAATATTAGACACTATTGTGCTTACATTTCCCTTGAAACTGAACGTTAACAGTGTGAAGTTTGTTCGGTCGCCATGCTAAACAAGTCGCCGCCATTTTGCGCAGTGACAACTCCGCGTCTGTGTGGTAGCCACGTCTCTGTAGTGTTAAGTGAACAGTCCTCTGGTAAGTCTATTTTACGGTGTTTTATGTGTTATAATTATATTTATTTAACAAAAAAATTGCTCAGTGTGATAATTTATAGTTGTTTCTGTTTTATGAAGTAATATTTAAACTGATACGTGGTATGACATTTTTTACGTAAAAATAACAGTCCTCTGTGCAACAGTCCTCTGGAAATTTATAACACAGAGGACTGAAATTTATAATACAGAGGACAAAATTGCCTATAATTCGAAAAATAAGGGAAAATTACAATGGTTTCTTGTTTATATATATTTATATTATAACTATCTATCGACTTAACATACTACATTTTTAATTTTCTAGAAAAATAGGGTTGGGACAACTGTCAATAGACAAGTTTCCAGTTAGTAGAGAAAGGCCCATATATATATATACTAGCTGGGACCCGGTGCGCCTACGCTGCACCCATAAGTCCATAGTAAACAATAAAAACCATCCATTGACTTAATATTTTTCGAGATATGAATTTTACACAGATGAAATGCCTCAAAGAACATGGGTCTTGCGTCGGCCGCCATGAATCGGTATATTGAGTCTACTACATTGCTTAT